>LBNU01016918.1:30242-60511 GCA_014162995.1 Artemisia annua | reverse complement strand
CTTAATAGACATATACCTTAGGGACACGTTTACGTTGCTTAGTTAAAGGGATCCATTATCAGCTTTTAGGTGATAACTAGCCCTAATAACTAACTTGAAGTTGTTAACATTCCTTAAAAAAGGAAGTTAGACCCGTCAAAGTATACATCTAGAAAGAGTTTCTCGAAACGGTACTTTCTACTTAGACCAGTCCTCTTCGAGACACGTTTACATCACTGGTAAACCAGCTTGAAATTATTACCCGGCCAGGACTAGTCTTTTCGATTCACGACTTTTCATGTTTCGTCAATTCATGAGTCAAATTCTGAGTCATAAGCAATTCAGGGTTTCTACTTATTATTGTAAAAACACGCGAAAGACTCTTAGCCACTTGCTCCCCCTCAATATGTGCACATTGATTGAATCAATATTTGAAAGTTTTTTTAAAACTTTGGCACATATAGGTGAGCTTTCATTTGAGATCATTTATTCATCATTTTTAATCACTTGCTCCCCCTCAATATGTGCTTTGTTTATAATCCAAAATCTTTAAAATTTTTGCACATACGGGAGCGTTCTCTTAAGTCCAAAAACATCCTTTTAATTTCCAAAAACATCACATTTAAATCAGTTTTCATATTTAAATCACATTCTCTCCCCCGATCATAAAATTTCAAATCTTTTGAGATTTTGTGATCCTAATTGATTTAAATGATTTTCGAAGAAGCTTTTGGAGAGAAATGTGATACGTTTTAAAAGTTTACTTATTTTGAGACACTTTTCGGTTTTTCACTGTTGCTGGTGCACAAAGTTTATAAAGGTACAGAAATTTTGAGCAAATACGCTCCCCCTCAATTAATGACCCGTTTTCAATTTTAACGTTTAATAGCCATTAATGTGAGCGGTAACGTATTCGAGAAAATTTAAGACCGATGGCCACCTTGTACACCACAAAATCTCTTTTGAAGAATTTTAGAAGAAAGAGATTTTGGGAAAAGAATACTTCTCTTCTTTACTAGAAAGGTTGCACTGAAGCGTACAACTTTTCGGATGGTCCGCACACAGTGAAAAGTAATCCATGCCCGGATGATATTTATCCGTTGTTAGGAACAATCGTCTTAATGATGTCAAAATGGCGACACATTTTCCTCATTTTTGAAAACCGGGTTGCTATCTGAAGTAATAGCAAACCATAATTTTAAATCCGGGTTACAGTCTGAATTGACTGCAAGCCATCCTTTATGCAAACATATTTTTGATATTTTCAATTTTTCAGATTTTTATGGTTTTTATAGATTTTATATTTTTGTATTTTTCTTTTCTGGGTTTTTATAATATAAATATATATATAGAAGGATATGTGAAGTGAATCAGTTACTCCTCATTGTCTTCCTGAAGACTTTTGAGTGATTCAGGAGTGATACTCTTCATTCCAAGACGTGGGAGAATGAATTGAAACCGTTCTCGAGGAAGTGCTTTGGTGAAGATATCTGCCAGCTGAAATTCCGTCCTCACAAAGTAAAGTTCCACAATTCCCTTTTCCACTTGTTCTCTGATGAAATGATGTCTAATGTCGATGTGTTTTGATCTTGAGTGCTGGACGTTGTTGCAGCATAGAGCAATGGCACTTTTGTTGTCACAGTACATCGGAACTTTGTTGTAATTAAAGCCATAGTCGGATAATTGAGATCTCATCCAAAGAATTTGAGCACAGCATGATGACATGGCAATGTATTCAGCCTCTGTAGAGGATATTGATGTACTCATTTGCTTCTTTGATGACCAACTAACCAGCTTATCTCCTAGAAATTGAGCACCGCCCGAAGTACTTCGACGAGTATCTTGACAACCCGCATGATCAGCATCAGAGTAAGCAGTGAGAGCCATTGCAGTGTCTTTAGGATACCAAAGGCCCATGTGAATTGTTCCTTGAAGATATCTGAAGACTCTTTTGACTGCTTCTAAGTGCTTTTTAGTAGGTTTGGATTGATAACGAGCACACATGCAGACAGCAAATAAAAGATCTGGTCTGCTAGCCGTGAGATACATCAATGATCCAATCATGCTTCGGTATTTGGTTTGGTCGATTAGTGCTCCTTCAACATCCTCATCCAGCTTTGTTCTCTCAACCATTGGAGTGTCAACAGATTCACATGATTCAAATCCAAATTTCTTAAGTATTTCAATAGCATACTTGGATTGATTGATGAAGATACCGTGTGGATTTTGAGAAATCTGAAGCCCCAAGAAGAAAGACATTTGCCCCATCATGGACATTTGGAATTCAGTACTCATTTCTTGTGCAAACCTATCACATTCCAATGGATCGGCAGATGCGAAGATAATGTCATCCACATAGATCTGAACGTGGAGACGATGCTCTCCCAGCTTTCTAGTGAACAAGGTAGGATCGACTACACCCTTGGTGAATTGGTTAGCTAGAAGGAATTTGGATAGGGTATCATACCATGCTCTGGGTGCTTGTTTAAGACCATATAGTGCCTTCTTCAAGCGATAGACATGATTTGGGCGTTCAGGATCAACAAACCCCTCTGGTTGGCTTACATATACCACTTCCTTTAAGTGACCATTGAGAAAGGCAGTTTTCACGTCCATTTGGTAGACGACCATGTTCTGACTGGCTGCATTGGCAAGGAAGATTCTGATGGCTTCAATTCTGGCAACTGGTGCGAATGATTCCTCAAAATCGATGCCTTCTTCTTGTCTGTACCCTTTGGCCACAAGTCGAGCTTTGTTCTTTAGCACTTCACCATATTCGTCAAGCTTCACTTTGAAGATCCATTTGAGAGCGATAATCATAGCACAGTCAGGAGGGGGCACTAATTCCCAAACATCTAGTCTGTCAAATTCATGGATTTCATCTTGCATTGCAGTGAACCAGGACATTTTAGTCAAAGCGTCTTTATAATCTTTTGGTTCTACTTTGGACAGTATGTTGCTAACGAAACACCATAAAGCATCTGTGGCAAGTTGTCTACGGGTAGATACCGGCCTAGATGGGTTACCAATGATGTTGTCAATTGGGTGATCGTTTGTCCATTTCCTGATATGCTCATGAAGTTGATGACTGGGAATTGAAGTAGCTGTGTTGGAATCTTCTGAGGAGGTTGCCAAAGTGGATGGTTCAGGAGCAAATATGTTGACAAAAGGTTCATCAGGTGGTTGAGTAAAAGGATTCACTTCAAATGTGTTATCAGATGCTTCTTCTTGAGGTATTGAAGAATGTTGATCAGTGTGATCGGTATGACTGGATGATGGAGCATTCTGACTAAGAGAGATGGAGATGGAAGGCCCGTTTGTAGGTTGAGGTTCATCATTAGCAGCAGCATCAAGACTGATGACTTGTTGTTCTGGTTCGACTCTCTGTTGAGGCTCAAAATACTCATCATACATTGGATCAAACAGTTTCTTCAAATTCTCACTCGAAGGTGGCACATAAGGAGTATCAGTGGTGGAGGAATGTACAAGTCCCGAACTAATGGGTCCAGGAGTCCAGAGATTAGATGCGGGTCCTGAACTGGAGTATTCAGGAACCGTTTGCTCGGTCAGCTCATCAAACGTGACATGGATGGTTTCCATGATTTGTCGGGTTCTTTTGTTGTAGATTCGATAACCCTTCTTGTTTGGTGCGTAGCCAACGAAAATTCCAATATCAGCTTTTGCCTTGAGCTTTCCCAAATCTTCGCTTTCGTTGGTCGGGTAACATAATGCACCAAAAACTCGAAGAAAGGAGAGGTCGGGTTTTCTTTCATGCACCAGCTCATAAGGGGTTTTGCAGTGAAGAGGATGTATCAGTGATCTATTCTGAGTGTAACAAGCAGTTGCAATTGCCTCTCCCCAGAGAAACATAGGAGCTTTGGAGAAGATCAACATAGTTCGTGCTGCCTCTACAAGTGTACGGTTTCGTCTTTCAACGACTCCATTCTGCTGAGGTGTTCGAGGTATACTCCTTTGATGACTAATTCCCAGATCTTCATAAAACTGAGTAAGTTGCTGATTGACAAACTCCGTTCCATTATCTGTGCGGACGAATCTGACAGTTTTATTGAGTCCAACTTGCAGCTGCTTGATTAGTTTGATGATGATTTCAGGTGTTTCATCCTTGGATCTGAGGAATTTGACCCATGTGAAACGAGAGTAGTCATCAACGATCACTAACACATATCTCTTTCCAAATATGCTTTGCACTCTCATGGGACCACAAAGGTCCATGTGAAGGGTATGAAGAACTT
Source organism: Artemisia annua (assembly GCA_014162995.1). Taxonomy (NCBI): domain Eukaryota; kingdom Viridiplantae; phylum Streptophyta; class Magnoliopsida; order Asterales; family Asteraceae; genus Artemisia; species Artemisia annua. The sequence continues at coordinate 56,279 of LBNU01016918.1, read as the reverse complement.
CCATAATGGTGTTGATGGTTTTGGGTTTGTCAGTATGCCTCTTGCTTTTACCAAGCTGACATGCGGAACAGAGATGATCTTTTCCATACTTCAGCCTGGGCATGCCTCGAACAAGATCTTTACGAGTAAGTTCATTGATGTTACCGAAGTTCAAATGGTTCAAACGACGATGCCACAACCATGACTTGTTCTTGGAGGCCTTAGATAGTAGACAGATTGGAGATGATTGCATCATATCTTCAATGGATATAGTGTAGAGATTTGAGCCACGTTTGCCTTTCAGGAGATCCAAACCATCCAATCTTCTAACATAACAAGTGTGTTCTCTGAAGGCAACTTCAAGATCTGAGTCACAAAATTGACCTACGGAGAATAGATTGTGCCCAAGACCTTCTACATAATATACCCGAGAAATAACGCTGTCACCAACCACATAATCTCCATAACCCATTATTGCACCAAAATGATCATTCTCGAATCTAACAGTCCCGATAAACTTTTTCACGAAATTTTTGAGCCGCGGGCGATCCCCCGTCATATGTTTTGAGCAGCCTGAGTCCAAATACCACAGAGCGATTTGTACGACCTCAGAAATGATTGATGATTTGGAAGATCTTGATTGATATGCCGATGTGACTGCTGATGTAAGCTTGGCCATAAAGATGGTTTGTGCAGTAGGTTCATCATCAACATCAGAATCAAAGGCATCACAGTCTTCAGCCTGAAAGATGTTTGGGTCATTAAGAGCAAGATCCTGAACTAGTTGATCATCCACATCAGCATCAAAGGAATTCCCTTCATCACCAGCAAGAAATAGCAGTTGTTCCTCATCCAATTGCACTCCATTTTCTTGGGCTTGCATCAGCAGCATTTTATCTTTGAAGTAGTTGGAATTCTGAGGACGTTTTGGTTCAGTGCAGTTTCTTGCAATATGACCTAGCCCACCACAGTTGTAGCACTTGATTCTTCCTTGTCCTTGATTGCCATTACCCATTCTGTGCTGAACATTTCCTCGGACATTCTGTCTTCCCTGAACCACAACACACCCATCTTCCACAACAGCAAGATTACGTGGATTAGATGAGGTTCTGAGTTGATTGTTGGTTTGAGGAAGAGTGTTTCTGAAGTGTTGAACCAGCAGAGAGACTTGATTGGAGAGATTATCAATTCTCTTGTCCATGTAGGAATTTCCCGATTCTTGTGGATTAGTTTTGACACTTGCTGTTTGCATTGAGGCTTGACCAAGAGAAGACTGATTCTGTATTGCATGAGCAGTGATTGGAGGATTGATTAAGTCAGCTGAGAATCGGTCGAGTCCTTGAGCACTGGAGATTAGAGCAAGAGGATCATTTGAGGGATGAAACTTCTCTCTTAGCTGACGATCATACATGGCATGTTTCTCATGTTGTTGCAGATAAGCATAGAGTTGCTCATAGTTGGTGTTTCTGAGTCCTTTGTTTAGTGATGAGACGAAAAGTGTTACGCTTTTAGGGGGTCATTTAAGCCCTAATTCGTATAAATGTGATCAAATATTGCCCTAAATCGTTCCTTTTGTCATTTTAGGTACTTTTGAGAAGAATTCTGGAAAACATGCATATTTGGACGTTTTTGGAGCATTAAAGTGAAGAAAACGACAAAGTCTCAAAAGAAGCAGAAATTACAACCTGACAGCGTCAGAGTCACAAGGTGACGCCGTCAGCAAGCCTTGACAAAGGAGTGGAAACCAATTATCAAATGACGGGCCAGAAAGATTTTGGAGATTAACACCTGACGCCGTCAGGTGTTAGAAGATGTAGGTCGTCAGGTTATGATTTAAAGAGTGACGGCCCAGAGAGGAATAGAGAGTGACGGCGTCAGAAATGGATCTAGGCCATCCGAGAAACCTAATGGCGGCGAGCTGACGGCGTCAGCCTCTATAACCTGACGCCGTCATAATGCAAAATCTATATATAGTTTTCTATTTTTCATTCATTGTGTGGTGGAACTTTGTGGAGAACTTTTGGCACCAAACCCTAGACGAATTTTCTGTACTTTTTAGGGTTTCCAACCCTTGGAACCCTCATGCTTAATTAAAGATAAGTCTTCATTTTAATTCAATCAATATGTCTATGTGTTGGTTGATTATCTCTTTTGCTTGTCTTTTAATTAACATGTGTAGCTAAATTCTTCTTGTGTTTGCTTAGATCTAATGAAACCTAACTATTAATTATTGGTTAATTGATGTGTTGTTGTTTGTTGGGATGATTGTTCCATCAATGTTAGGCTCAAGAAAACTGGCCAACCTCCTTTATGGTAACGTGCTTGAACGTCTTGGGAAACATGTAGCCAAGGCATACTAGGCTATTAAGGTAGTATTTAACGCATGAGCCACTGTTTACAATCCCTATGGTTGTGCCGTGCATGGCATAGGAGGAGATAAGAGCTCATAGAATTGGAGAGATATGTATGCCACTCCATGAGTTATTAGGAATACACCCTTCATCCACACAAGTAACATACATATCAATTAACCGGTAAAAGATAGTTAGGGAGTAATGAAGTCTAAGTAAACACAACTTTTCTCCATATAGTTTTCACCACCACAATAGTTTAGTTATTTTATTTTACTTGCAATAGTAGTAATTTTGGGTTAGTTGACTAGCAACTAATTCCGCCCACTCTTTCAAAACCGAGATTTTACTTGCTTTCATAAAAACATAAAAATACAAAAAGAATCTTCCTTCACCCTTAGACCTATTAGAGTAGTTTTTCTATCCTAACGAACACTATTCCCTGTGAGAGAACGATCAATCCCCCGTACTTACCACTACCCTTCCATAACAATAATGAACAAGAAAGGGCTTAGAGGGTCTCCTTGACGAAGACCGCGTTTGATCGAGAATTCACGAGAAGGACTCCCATTAACTAAGACTGACGCTCGAGCCGAATGAAGACACATTTGAATCCACCTCCTCCATTTACTACCAAACCCAAGACTCGTAAGCATATGATCCAGATACTTCCAGCTGACAGAGTCGAAAGCTTTTTCAAAATCGACTTTAAACATCATAAGCCTTCGATTCTTCCTTTTATACCACGACATAATTTCACCAAGCATTAAAGGACTGTCAAGGATTTGTCTACCCGATATAAAAGCCGGGTGCTCGTGACCAATCACTTTATTAACAACTTTAGCTAATCGATTAGCTAAGATTTTCGCGATAATTTTGTATTGCATACCTATCAAAGAGATAGGCCGAAAATCTTTAATATGAATAGGGTTCGAAACCTTCAGGATAAGCGTGATAAAGGACGAATTGACGCCTTTAACAATTCGTGGTTCGATGTTAACATACAGATTCTCGTATTCGAGTTGCGTTCATGCACAACAAATTTACGAAAGCTTACACTGCACATATGCATGGGTGTGCGTTAACGTTTCGATAAGTATCGAATACCACATATGAGTTTTGTCCTACGTTAGACGGAGAGAGCTAGCCTACTACAATTAACAAAGGGCAAATGTTTGTAAAAGGTATCATACTTGATAGTTGATACAATTTATTTTTATGGATAGTGAATAAATTTGCTTTTACAAGTATTTTTCTTTCAAATTTAGCACTTTTAGAGTATTTGCAAAAGTAGCTGTGAGCAGTAGCAGTGAGCTGTGAGCTGTGAGCTGTAGTCGCTCACTGCTCACAGCTTCTTAAAGAAGCATTGGGAAAATGAGCTTTCCTAAAAAATAGTAAGTGCTCTAATGCCAAACGAACACTAAAAATCAAAAACCTCATCGCTCCCGCTCATCGCCCCAAAAAGCTCCAAAAAGCTCTGCGCCAAACATAACCTTGTGGCATTTTTGCCCCATTCAGCTAATAGAGATTTTATTTTTTCGAATGGCAAAAATGTCGCAAAATACCTCAAAAATGATTAATTTGAAAGAAAAAAACAAGTACCAGTTTAAAAAAAAAAATTTATTCGCTACCCAAAAAAACTGGTGTCAAGTATAATACTTTTTAAATATTTGCCCATTAACAAATATCTAGCAGTGATTATTTATGAGTAAAACATACGTAATAATCAGTTGTAAAGTGCAATTAATTAAGCACCTTAATATTATAACAAATTTCAGTCGACATAGGCACATAGCATGCTCTTACTTTTAATCTTTTATATAATAAAAGAATTATATCATTTCGGAGTGTTTTTGACAAAACAATCTTAGTGGAAAAAAAATTGGACCAATAGGAGACCTCGATTTTGCCACGTAGGCGAAATCAAGCAATATGATTGGCCAATAAAAAGTCAAAATTGAATTGATTTTGGTCAAAATTTAATAAATTTGGTGGTGAATTTGATTAAAGAAAAAAAATGCATAAAAATATAGGTGTCAAATTTATGAAAACAAAAACTTGAAAAAAGATGAAGTAATTAATAAAACTTTAGTGGTTGAACTTTAAATAAATTATGTAGAGCTAAGTGTAAAATTACAATTTTCCATGTTTTCTAATAACTTTATAAAAAACACAAATAACCCCTTATACTTTGTTCTGTAATGCTAAAGTGTAATGCAATTTGTTCTGTGTGTGTTTTAGAGGAGGATTAAGTATTGTCATGAAACACTGTGGGTATCAACCAACGGTCTAAGATATGGGTATCTTTTATACCTTGATGATTTAGGCCAATTGTAAAGAAAGTTGCACTAAAGTGAAAGGTCGGTAAGGATTCGAACAATCCTAAAAGTCTTACGAATGCATTATTTGTCATTTTTTTCATGCATTTACAATTTATTTATACAAGTAATTATAATTTCCCTATATAGTTCGGTCTCAGAGAAAAATTATTTTTACACATTATACATAAACGTAAGATTAAATTTGAGTTATACCCATTTCATTTTTTTTTCCCTCTTTATGTAATAAATAAGCTATAGTGTAAACATCTATGCTAATTTAGTAATTTTATGATCAAACATGAGAAGTAAATAGCGCAAACTTATAAAAATACAATTTTCCAAACAAAAAAAATACATTAGTAAACATGGTATGATGGTTATTTATATCATGTAATTTTGCTTGAATAATAAAATATAATTTTTAATCCAAAAGCATTCTCCTAAAATAATAGGTAGATTATAACATATAAAAATATGATTTTGTATTTTTAGTCCACCAAGTAAAACCAATTGAAACATGTTAAGTAATTCATTTCTTAATCGATAATAATACATAAACAAAACGAAATTTTAAAAACCCTGTGCGTGCACAGGTATTATAACTAGTTAACATACTATTCTGTTTATTTGAGAAGTGAAAAATAACATTTTGCTTAATTTCTTTCTTATGTAAAATTTATTCCTTTTTTTTTAATACAGACCCACCACTATATTCGTTTTTCACTTATTTGACTTGTAATTGATAAAAGATACATGAGGTACGAAGCATATATATTTTGCTCATGTGGCACCAAATTTGGGAGAAAAATCCACCCGGCTTGTCCTGACGATAGATTAAGCCATTCCACGTCATCTCGAGCATGAAAGTGTGCTGCAATACATCAGGAGATTCTGGTTAGAAGTGGTCTCGAGGTGAAATTAAGCCCAATCTATCTTTTCAAAAAAAATTAAAAAATAAATAAATAAATAATAATTCAAAGTATCAGTTTTCAAATTTTAACTAGAAAAATGAGAAACCCGATCTATCTATCTTTTTTTTCTTTTCTTTTTTTTTTCTCTCTAAGAAAAGAAGATAGGATTTCTGAGTTTACCATTCAATTACCTTATTCTAACACTAATCAATATTGATAACATCTCTACAGTCTATCACAATTTACCTATCACTCACAACCATCAGGGTGTACTCTTTGATAACCATCAAGGAGTAACACTTTCTGACAACCATCAGAGAGTAAGTCATTTGATTTCCATCAGAGCTTAATCTCTCATCCTTATAAGTGAATGTTGTTCTCGCTGACTTATATCAAAGACTTAATAAATTAAGTTATTTTATGTTTAAATACATTGTTAGAGACAACCATCAGAGAGTAAGTCATTTGATTTCCATCAGAGGGTAGCTTAATCTCTTATTCTTATCAGTGAGTGTTGTTCTCGCTGACTTATATCAAAGACTTAATAAATTAAGCTATTTTATGTTTAAATACATTGTTAGAGATCATTGGTTCGAAAATCAGACCCAACAAAAGTTGAGGTGGGGGTTAACATTAGTAACTTATTTATTGTTTCTCCATGGTCCTACTTCATTGGCTTACAATTTGTCTATGCTCGTATGTAGCGGTATTAATCGGGTCAGGTTGGTCGGGTTTGATCAAAGTTGGGTTAAGGATAAAACTAACATACCAGAATCAGACCCTATTTGTACTTGGGTTAGTCGGGTTTGTGTCTATTCTTTTTGGGTAAAGGGTAGGCGTCTATTCGGGTCAGGTCTATTCGGGTTTCGGGGCAACCCGAATATAAGCAAAATGATTAAAAAAAAAAGGCCTAATTTAATATTTTTACATAAATAATTTATAAAAATATTTAAAATATGAAGAAAAAAAACTTTATTTCGGTCAATCAGGTCGACCCGAACCCAAGTTAGCCAAATATTTCAATCTAATACCCGATCCTATTTAGTATTTATGTTACTCGGGTTGACCTGAATAAATTTTGACCGGAGTAACCTAACCCAAATATGAATTCGGGTACAGGTCGGGTCAAGGTTTTTTTTGAAACCCCTGTTTGTATGGACTATGGAAGGGCATTAATGTCATACAAGGCAATTTTGAGGCTGGGGAGCTTCCCGGCAGGGGCGGATCTACAAGTTAGACAGGGTATGCACTTGCATACCCTGTGACTTCATGGCTTAGTGTAATAAATATGAATTTTGTGCTTTTACTTGGTTATTTTACATAGAGTGCATACCTTGTAAAATCTAAGTGCGTACCCTTTTCAATCTCAGCTAAAACAAATGAAAACAAAATTGAAAGATGCAAAGAAATTTGAGAACTAACAATGGAGGTTTTAAAGTTGTAGAAGGTTTAGAAATAACAATGAGTGCGAATGTATTGGAGAGAGAGAGAGAGAGACGTGTCACTTTGTGGGTAGAGGATTAGGTCCATCGTTGTATATATAATTTTTTTTCTTAGTTACTAACTTATCATATCATTTTTTTCTATCTTAGTTACCAACTTACCATATCATTCTTTTTTTCATCTTAGTTACCAACTTACCATATCATTTTTTTTTTCTCTTTTCACAGAAATTATATATAGTGGTCTATTGGGCTTATGGCAACTAAATTAAATTTGTGTAACGGGTACAAGATTTTTTTAATATGACCCGAACCAATAAAGAAAATCAAAGAAAACAGCAAAATGAGACACCAGATTAATAACCCGACCCGACCCGATACGATAAAACTCACATCGATTTTTATTTTTTTCCCTATTAATTTGTGCACACCCTATGACGGATTCCTAGATCCGCCACTGCTTCCCGGTTGCTTCCTACGGGTCCACTTTTTTTTCTTATTATTCTTATATCAAAACATCGACGGGTCGATTTTTATGGTTCGTGTGGCATTTTTCTAGATATTTGAAGATACGTTCGTCTTTCTAAATAAAGGGTATGAGTGTGATGTGAATATGTGACTGTATTTTATTTTTATGGTCATGGGGCATTTTTGTAGTATGTTCGTCTTTTTTAATAAAATGTATGAGTTTCATCTGAGTGCATTTTATTTGCTACGAACGTAGGACATATGATTCTTGGAATAAATGATATGTTCTTATGTTCATACAATGATACAAATACTTACGTACCTATTTTATCATATATATATTTTTTTTATTAAAGGAAAATATTTATTGCAACAACTATTCCCCTCATGCATGCATACTCCTTTTACACTACTCCGTATTTATTAAGTTAATTACGTTGTATTATGAATGTGAATGTACGATGAAATTGTGCTTGCATTTATGGCATCTATGAGTTTGAAACTTGATTGGATTACTACCGAATCTTATTGAAAAATAAGTTAACCAATAGTATTCATACTCTGTTAAAAAAGATAGTATTCATATTAAAAGAACTATAAGTTGTGGTTAAACATTTCATAATTAAAAATTTAGTAATTAGTGAACACCAAACATACCATGTTTAACATCATATTCCAAATATAAAACAAATAAATATGTATAATTATGGAATATATTAGTTCATTTAATGCTACTTTGATAATTTATGGAATGCTTAACCACAACTCATAAGGTTGTTGTTAGCAGAACCCTTTGAGGTTATAAATAATTTTTTATCCAAAAAATATTTTAAAAAATCAAAATAAGATTTTCTAAATATAAATTATCTATACTTGTGCAGCATAGAAAATATATAATATTGCATGTCAGTAGAGAGACAACAATTTGAGGCTAGAAAGGGTCAAGAAAGAAGACTTTGAGTTATCGATAATTTTTATTATCCGAATCAATTCATTTTAATACTTAAGATTAAGGTTTGTTCATGCTATTGGGCAAACAAGGTTTTACAAAATGATGGTGATGAAGGAATACATTTATCTATAATGCTCTCTTTAATTAATAGTATAACGTGCAACAAAAAAGAAAAGTTGTTTGTTTCAATAAAACAAACGCAAAGTAACAAATACATTCATTAAAATAAGACTTGACCAATAGAAAACTCCTTCCTCATTTGGCCGAGCACATCCCAAAAGATATGTGTATTTTCTCATTTTCTGATTCTGATTTCTGAACAACACTACTTTTCAGTAGTAACAGGGATTCTTTTTGTTTATTATCGGGATATTCAAATATTGGATCATACCCTTTTTTCAGTTTACTATTTGGACCTTTTACTATTTACTAGAACGATTAACAACTTAATTAATATAATATACAGTTATCAAATAGTTTAGTCATGATAAAGCACATGACTTTCATGAGAGGTCTAAAGAGAGGGTTCAAAAAAAACTGTCACGCGATTACCGTAATTAAACCGCGTATATATTATTCAAAAACTTGTAGTTATCAGATAATTTGAACATAAAACCTCATTGATTTATATTTCCTACAAGAGATGATAGCATGACAAACCAAGCTAAATCATCAAAAGCTTATAAACCTACCTTTTTCATATTATGATCTTTTTAGTTTAACTTTACAAGCTCATATATAAGCTTTAAGTAAACTTGAGAGGCTTATAATATAAGCCGAAAGAAACATGTGTAAAAGTTTTTTTAAAATTTCACAAGCATCCGAGTCTTGTATATAAGCTAACAAACATCTCTAAATAGACCCAACTTTTTTTTCCAAATATATCCATTTTAATGTTTTGAGACAAAGTTAGCAATTAAGAAACATATTTAAATATCTTAAAGTTTGAAGTGATTAACAAAATATAATGTTTAACTAATTACAGTGTTTCGAAAGGTGTTATGTGATGTACCATGCTTGGTTAAAAATAATAATAAATAAATAATGTACCATGTTTTTGTTTTATTGGAAATTGATGTTTCTTTCTTTATGGTTCCCTTTTCATATACTTTTTATATTATATAAATGTCAATGCAGGTGCATTTTTTATAAAGACAAACATCAACGCAAAAAACATTTCTTCAATAGAAACTCTTCGAATGTCGAACCTATCCTTGATTGTATTGAACCATTTCTTAAACACCACCGTATTTGATAAACTTGTGCATTTAGCGGGAAAAAAAACCCAAAACGATACCCCCCCCCCCCCCCCCAAAACTTGGAACAACGCGGCGCACCAACTTCTCGTTAATTTTACATTTTGCATGTTTCTTATATATGAGAGAGAATCAATGAAGCAGTAAAAAGATTAGATTAATTGCTGTTTGTAGGATTAAACAAAAGGAATTAAAGTTAACATAAATGGTGACAATCTTGGCTCATGGTCAAATAACAAACAATATCCCATGGTGTAGTCGTCATGCCTTTGCGTCCAAGGTTTATGATAAAAAGAAAAAAAAAAAAAAAAATCCATACTACACACACTTTAATTTGTGCCAAAACATATTTTAATTTGGTTGAAAATAGATTTATAAAACTACATTCTCTAGTATGACATGTACATGACAAATACAAAAACTAGTAAAGCAGTTTATTGTATCATCCTATCCAATGATACTTCCATTCTAAATGAAATTTGTGATACGGTTAAAATACATGGCTTAAGAAAATGACTAAATGTAAAACTCGCGATGCTTATCTTAAAACTTTCCCAATGATTGGTTTATATGAATAAATTGGGTCACAATAAGTTCAAAAGTATTATTTGTACTTATGTGTAACATATAAGACGTTTATACCTGTTCATGTTTATACTTGTGAGTCCCGAATATATTTATCCGTTTATTGAATGATGTTTAAGCTAAAGATATACGGAGTACAGTACTATTTTAGTGATAGTATGTGGTTTGAGGGAAAATCACAAAAATGATGGTATTTTTGCATTTTGTTTAAACTTAAGTCATTCTTTGAATAAATGGGTTTATTTAGGGGACCCTAAATTTAATGATTGATGTAATAATTAGTGTTTGTTTAATGGAATAAATGACTTAATTAAATTAGTGACATACTAGTATATTTTGTGCAAATATGTGTCACTTAGGCCATGCTCCATCATGCATTAACTCTAGTGACAAGTTTAGTGACTAACTTCTGGTTACTAGATTTTTTTTAGGTGTGTAACACGTGTAGCACTCTAGGGGCCATGAGTTTAGTTTAAAATAAGTTGTGAGGTGACCAAAATATCCTAAAGTTTGTTGATGAAAATTTGAAAAATATTAAAATAAATAGTAAACGAGGTACGAGGGAAATTGAGGCGGGGGTTCATTTGGTCCCTTTTTCATTCCTTTCTGATTATTTATGTCAAAATTCAATGACAGGTGGATATTGCAGAATTTGATTGGTTCATACTTTTAGTGTGTCCGTACGGAGGGGCATATTTGTCTTTTCATTTTTTAAAGAATAGCGTATATTACACAAATGGGTACGAGTGTGATGTTGCTATGTTCAATTGCTAGGACATATGATTCTTGATTCGGAATAAAAATCTTGTTGTTATATTCACAGAAATCTACCTACGTCTTTCGTCATTTTTTATTTTGGGATAATATTTAATGCAACAACTTATTTCACTCATGCATGCATTACTCCTTTTACACTACTTATTAAGGGTGCGTTTGGTTTGATACTTTGGTTTGGGTTTAAATTTGATTTGACAATAATTTAATGTTTGGTTCATTCTTTTAATCAAGTGAATGTTAGATGGAATGAAAATTCATTCAACATTAATATGAAGGGTTTTGCCAAAACCCTTCATATTAATGTTGAATGAATTTTCTCTCACATACTTTATTTTAAAAAAAAAAATTAATTATATAATTATATTATAAAATACATTTAATAAATATATTTTCTCTCTCCAAATCCTAAATCAAATCCTAAACCAAATCCAAATCCTTTTCCAAACCCACCTATAAACCAAACGGACCCTAAGTTCTTACTATTATGAAGGTGAACATGTGATGAAAAATATCAATGATTGTTGTATTTATGGCATCTGTGAGTTTCATATATCACTCCCTGTCTAATATCTAAAACAAACACATTGCATTTTGTGACATGTTATTACCTATAGTTTTGAAAAAATCCATCATGTAAAAGTCTATTTATTGTGACTAAAGTTTTTATATGTTTTTTCTACACTTAAAAAGTGTAGGTAAAAATCCATCAGGTAAAAGTCCATTTATTGTGACACAAAAAACGTTTGAGGATGCCTTTATTTTGTCTTTAGGACACATTTTTTTAAATAAAAGTGTCACCAAATTTCATAATTTTAAGTTTTTAATTACCCACACTTTTTAAAAAGTGTTATTAAAATATTAGATTTAGTGACACTTTTTTGTCTCTAAAACCTCAGTCAGGATAGGTCTATTTTCTTGTAGTGCGTTGATAATATTTTTTAATGTTGCTTAAATCAAGATTTTTTTGTCTTTTGAAATTTTTATTGCTAACCATGAGAAACAATGTTAATTTGTGCTTAATAGTAATTTTTTTTGGTGAAGTTTATCTCCTAAGGGTTTATTGTTTTTAATTTGTCTCGTTCTTTACAATGTTAATTATCCTAAAATGATAGATTACTTCGTTATAATAATGTTCATTCAAATTATAGGAATACAAATAATTAAAAATGAAAAAAGGTGTATCTTGCCGAAAAAATTGTAACAAACAAATCCTGCCATGCACAGTTTTAGTGGCCGGGGCATACATTGGTGTAATGGTGTGTTGCTTTGGTGGGAATTAATTATACTTTTTGGGTGAAATTAAAATATGATCCTTTGACTTTCAGATTTTATAAAATCAGACCCTCAAATACACCAAACGAAGAATATACTAACCGAGTAACACAAGCTTGGAGAGAAACATCCACCTTAAACAACTACACTAGGCCGAGCATAATAGACCGCGGACCGGACCGAACCGAAAAAACGGACCGAATTGGACCGATCAGATTTCGGTCCGGTCCTCGGTCCACCATTTTTTTCAAATTCGGTCCTCGGTCCGGTCCAGCTCAGTCTTACGCAAAACCGACCATTAAGATTTGTTGGACCGGACCGAACCGAGGGACAGGGCTGGCCCAGATCTGAGCCGAGCATTTCGGTCTGAACCTCGATTAGGTGTTTTTGGCCAAATTGGCTTTTGATCATGTCCAATTTTAGTCGGTCCCTTCCGATTTTCGCACCATGCTCAGCCTACCAAACAACAATATCAATCTGTTTGAGACTATCAAGTTGACTATTGCGAAGTCGATGATGTTATCCTTTTGGTAATACTTCGAATCTCAAAAATACCTATATGCGTGTGTGTGTGGGGACGAGTACATAGTACGAATTCTATTGACGATTGGATTAGTGTATGTTGTTTGAAAAACGTTAGCATGAATCTTGAAGCAAATCCCAGTTTGGAACAAAGCATTAATATGCCATTTGTTTACTTTCATCCCGTCATCCCGAGATGTGATTTATTTACCTGCGTTGATATCCTAGTAATTATTTTCTATATTGGAGTATATATCATGACAAGACGACACTAATGCCTCATAAAAACGATAGTCTAAAATAACATGTATGTAGCTCGTATGCGTATTAAATGTGTTAGAATTATAACCAAAGAAAAGTTAAAACCAATTAAAATTTAGTCTCGCGAATGAAAATAAATAATAAGGATCTACAACCAAAAAATTAATTGTGTGTTTAGTTGGTGAAAAAACTCCTATGTTTTCAAAGAAAATTTAAATGGGAAAATAAAAATCTGATAACCCATTTATTCATACTTTTTTCCTATTAAAAAAAAAAAAAAAAAACCCTGAAAATGTCACTTTCCAAATTTTAACTAGAAAATGAGAACCCCAATATACCTTTCTTCATTTTCTCTCTCTAACAAAAAAAGAAAAAAAATGAGATTTCCTAATTTATCATTCAATTATCTTATTCTAACAGTAATCGCCATAATAACATCTCCACATTCGCTGCCGTTGTCGCCCACCATCACAATCTGAAGAATTTTCATCTTTTAAAAAGAGAAAACTATAACTTCACGTAAAATGATTTTCAATATTCTCTTCCCAAAATATTTAAAAAAAATGCATATAAAGAATGAAACCATTGCTAAAGTGACCCNGTATAACATAATTTTTCTTACCCGTTGCATATCAAAAAATTCGGCAGCTTTCAAAAATTTTAACTATTGACCAATTATTTCATTAACAAAATATTTCATCAGTATCACACATGTTTTGCATACATCAGTATCACATTTCACATATGCCGACACGCCTTAGTTCTACCTTTACTAGAGGATGGAAGTTCTTGGTAACCATGATATTTTGCTCATACATAATTTGATATTGTGGAGTCATATTAACACAAGATGTAAAAAATTATCCAAAAACTTTTAGTTGATAGACAACTCACGTATTAATAGATCAAATGATTTTGGATCTCCTAGAAGTCCTTAAAAAAGTATTCAACCGATACAAAAACATATCAAGGCCGTATTCGAGCATTTTTACTGATATATTATTATACGTTTTTAGCAATGCTTAGCACGCCCATGAAAATGGGTATCGGATAAGTCTTACCTAATAAAGAGACATAATATCGGATATCTCATAAATAATATAAACGGGTCCAATCATGGTATACTTAACAAGCCGAGCTTGATTCATATTACATTCAGACTTATCACAGAACGAGAAAAAGCAAAGTAAAACCGAAGCTCATAATATGTGTCACGACCTAAGCTCAAGTTAGAAGTATAAGACTTAAAAGTAGCTTAAACCTCGTAAACATGAACACGCCGAGCTTGAGCTTTGATAGACTCGGACACTAACCACACCTCATTAGAATCAATACCTTTTGGTGCAAGTTTCATGGATGGACTAATAAATAAAAATGACTAAAAAGAAAGGCACATTGTGAAAGTTTTATAAAATTGTAGGGGTTGTTTTTAGTGAAAACAAAAGAAACAATTGTCTGAATAAAAGGTACATACCAAAAAATCACTATTCATTTGTCACCTTCATTTCTTCCACCTGAATTCCAACACCTCGCCGGAAAAAGGTATTACTACGCCAACAACACTCACTAAAACACACACTACAACACACACTTAAAACACACATTTAAAACACACACTACAACCTCGAGTGTACGGATTCCGGTACCGTTCCGGTGTACGGATTCCGGCAATATTTTTTAAAAAATAAAAACACACACTAAACAAAAAAAACTTACATTAAACNTTTTTTTATTTTTTTTTTTTATTTATTTATTTTTATTTTTTTTTTTAATTTTTTTTTCTTTGTTAGTAGAGCTTGGTCTACTACTAGGTAATGATATTTTTCATTATTTTTTTATATGATTGATTTGAATAAAGAAGGTGACGAGGTGTTATATTTGAATATTTTGTTTGTGCTTATTTTAGGAAGTTTTTAGTTGTTATTTATTGTTTTACTATTTTGATTAGTCTTTTGTTTTTCATTTGTGTGTATTTTAATTGTGCTTATTTTAGGAAGTTTTTAGTTGCTATTTATTCTTGGTTTTCTGTTGGTATAGAATATAGATATTAATCTATGCTTGTGTTCGAGCTTGAATCGACAGTTTTAGGATGACTTATGACGTGTATTTTAGAGATAATGATGTTAATTTTAGGTCAAACCATGTCAATAAGCGATTTTTGGGATAAACTTGATAATAAGCAGGTTACTAATACATACTGTAACGTTTTCAACAGGTTTCAAGGCACACGTTTGAGCTACCTAGCTAGGACTTTGAAGCTTCAACACGTGAACCGCAGGTATAATCCACATAAGCTCGTAAGCCTAAAAATAAGCTTAAACAAACACCCGCTGAGTAGGCATCATATTTTGTTACTTATTGTCTAATAAAGATGATGCGACTTGAATAGTTAATTATTCTTTGTTTTCTGTTGGTATAGATATTGATCTCTGTAACATGAACAATGTAGCGGCCTTATGTGATTTCTGCTTATACTGCTTGGTTGTGTAAATACACAAGTGTTAAGGGTGTTTGGGTTGCTTTACTATACTACTGCTTATATAAACTGCCTATGTTTCCTTTCATTCTTGTGCCAAGCTTTCCATTCAAGGTGATAAACAATTGGGAACCAAAGTCGATTCAACCCCTTTATACCTTACACTCTGTATATGAATAACTTTAATGTTTGTTTATAGCTGTAATTGATTATGTGTTGACTAATCAACATGAACAATGTAGTAGAGTTTGTGAGGATCTTGACAATGTACATGTAAACGAGTTCTGTGAAGATTCCTGGTTGAATGATTTCTTAGCACTAGGTTGGGTGAAACTGCTAATTGACTCTGGTGTTTCCTTAGGGACAGTCAACAAATATGCGGCTCATTTTATTTCTTAGCCTAAGGTCCTAACATATTTTGACTCTGGTGTTTCTATAGGGACAGGTCAACAACTTATGAATTACAGAAACATAGTCCAAGTGATGAGTGATAAGTGATAAGGGGTTTTGACTTTGGTTTGTTCTATTGTGTGCTATGATCGAGTTGTTTATATCAAACTGCCATGCTTATTGTGTTTTTGATAGGAAAGACAGATAGTTTATGGGTTGCCTTTGCCTAAGTAAACTGCTTATTTGATTTTTTTTTTCTTGTTTAAATAAGTAGTTTCGATAGTTGTACATTATGAAATTAATATGTATTATGAATGCTTACGGTAGTATTGGAGACATGTCAATAAGCGAGTTTTGGATAAACTTGATTATAAGCAGGTTATTAAGTTTGTTAAAGTACTGTAACTAAGATACTACTATTATGCAGGCTAAAATGGAAAGGCAACAACAAGATAACCACTTCCTACACCGTGACGTTGTCAATGAGATGTCAGCGATTGTGGAGCGTCAAGAGAAGGCGAGAGAAGAGTTTCACAAAAAGCGCCAATGGTTGGATCTGAAGGAGTTTGAAAAATCAACTGTTAAAGAGCATGAAGCTCAAATGATGAAAAAAAATAAGGAACAAAGAGAAAATTTCAGACTAACACTCCCCGGTCCCTATCCTTATGAGAGAAAGCCGGCCGGTATTGATCCAAAATTGCTTGAATTTGTTAAGAAGGGTGCTCAAAAGATTGGCTATGCCTGCATCAAAAGGTGGGTCTTGAAGAAATAGTCTTCAAGTGTTTTTTCTCAACTGGAAGTGGAAATAGGGACAAAGTGACACGAAGGTTCAATACAGTTTTAGGATACGGAGAAGGGGTGAATACATGTTTTATCTAAGTTTGGTATTTTAAGCTTTGATTTATCTACAAAAGCTATAGACTACATATACTATCCACTGATGTGCGAACCTTTTAGTTTTTATATCGATGTTGTGGTCTGATAATCTGGTAGCCCCACTAGTAATTAGTTGTGTTGTTGTTTTAGTTTGGAGTTTTAAGTCTAGGTTCTTTTCTTACTTCAGCGTTTTAAAATAACACACACAGCTTGTCAGCAGGCTGAATATGCAGGTATAAGTCCATATCTTACTTCAGCGTTTTAAAATAACACATGTTTTGCTATCAGTATAACATCTAGTACAACCACTGCTTCACTCATTGGTTACCTCTGCTTAATCCGATGACTAGATGCAAAGATTAGCAGCTAATTGTTGGATTAAGCATTTTAAAAGGTTATGGAGGCTATTTACCCCATTGATAAGTAAAAACAAATAAAGTTGATGGTGGAAAAATTGGTCAGGACAGGCAAACGGGTCAAAACAGACAATGTTATATGGGTCAAAACTGATACTTTTGTACTCGTCAAATTTGGCCAGGTCAGGTTGACCCTGGAACGGCGGAACACTTTATGTGCAGAATTAAAAATAAATAGCTAGCATGCAAAAGTTATAACGAAAATCTGAATTTTGGTATACTTATGTATGCTTTAACAGTAGGATGTTCTTTCATGACCGCCTATGCCTTTCTTTACAGAAGAGTCGTATAACATCAACTATTAATAAGCTGTTAAATCATTTTAGCATCTATAAACGTTCATAGCAGAGTCAGGGTAGCAATACTTTAAACAAGTTACGACATTTTATATAGTTTGAACATACAACAAATGAGACGGGTTCTTATAGGGCTTCTTCAAGCATTCTCTTCAGCCTACACGCATTTACTATCAATAAAACATTCTCGTAAAGTACAAATGTTTCTAGAGGTGGCAAAAAGGCGGGTGGTGTTGGGTAACAAGTCAAAACTGGTTCGGGTCACAATGGGTCAAATGGATTCTAGTAATAACGGGATGGGCAGGAAAAAAGTGAGCAAGAAAGTATACATCAAACAGATGATACCCGAGGGTGTTTATCTAATACAACTTTTACTTGAACAATAACATACAACTTTTACTCAAAATCAACTTCATAACTTCTACTCATATAAACTACAACTTTAACTTGGACTACCTTTGCCAAATAAGATTTGTTTTTTATTGATAAGTCCTTGCGGCATAACAGAATTTTCAACCTGAGTGCAGCAACACAGTGCAGTCATAGGATTGTTATATTCCCTAAAGTTTGGTGTTTCTGAAGGTTTAAACGTGAAAGTATAGATAGGGTATACTGTTTACGAGTTCATCCTTTTGAACATTCTATTTCTATTTTTTGCCACATTCCTATGCTCCATAAAAATTGAAAGTCTTTTGTCGTGTAATAAGGGGATGGGCATAATATAGTGTTCTCTATTACTAGATTCTTGAAACTGAGGTTGTTTGTCCATGATTATCTTTTGGGCTAAAGCTTATTTCTACTAAGCAGCTTATGGTCAATGATGAATCCGCTAATAAGCCTTTGTTGAGTGTTTGAGATAACTTATGATATAAGGTGAAAAAAGAGCTCATAAGCCCATAAGCCATAGAAAGGAGTTTATCCAACCCCCCTAAAAAAGCTCAAAAGCTTATCCAAACACTATAATCGGTTACTTTACATAATTAATCTAATAAGCTCACCGAATAAGCTGAAACAAGCACCCCCATGAGTCAATTTTGAGCTAAAAAAGATTGTTTGTTTATGCTTATTTTGGGGATTATGAGATTGTGTGGATTCGAAACTTATGATCTTATATAAGTTTATTATGTCATAATAAGCTTACATAAGCCCATAAGTTTCAAAATAAGCCGGAAAAAAGTAGGCTTATAAAACATAAGCAAACAACCTGGTTTACTTAATTTGAACCTCAATATTATGACCCATTATTTGCTTTACCTTCCTGCCCAATATGACCCGCATGGAAAAAATATTAGAGCCCAATAAGGCTCAGCAAATCAGATTTAAGACCCAAATCCAAGAGTTTGTGCGGATATTACTTGTTATAAATGCTTCCAAATAGTGGAAGAGTTTGGGCGGATATTTCTGTAAACTGTATTAGTGTATTGCTAGCCAAAACCACAGGACACAAGGGTTGGAAGTTTCTTGCGGACTGCAACCAACTTTGTCTGTTGGTATAATAGATTATTGTGGTCTTAGAATAGACACAAGAATTATCTCTACTTTCTTGCTCTATTAGTTTTCTTTAGATTATCGCAACATAGATCTCGTGTAACCCATGTATATAGTGTCGAAATACTATATTTGGGAAGTATTATAGTTACCGCAGTAAGTGAAACACACTAGTACTGTGTGTGTTGTTTTTTATTTATTTTTCAAATAATTCATTTTTTTTTAGCTTTTTCCTGCCCATTTAGATTTAAACTATTGTTGTTGTTTATCATATTATTATTTGAGTAAATCGTCCAAATTCTTACTTTTTTCTTAAGGGGTGTTATTTGTTTCGGCTTATGGCTTATTTAGTTTTGGGCTTATGTTTCATAAGCTCACTCTTTTTGTCTTTCGCCTTATATATATATTTATTTATTTATTATTATGTCATAGTATAATAAGCTTATATAAGCCAAAAAGTTGCAAAATAAGCTACAAAAAGTGCGCTTAAGTCCAAAACTAAATAAGCCATAAGCCGGCTATATAAGCCAAAACAAACACCCCCCTTAAGTGAAAGTGTTTGAAAACTTTGGTGTGGATATCGACCCTCACCCCAATTCTTACTTTTTTCTTAAGGGGTGTTTGTTTCGGCTTATGGCTTATTTAGTTTTGGGCTTATGTTTCATAAGCTCACTCTTTTTGTCTCTCGGCTTATATATATTTATTATTATGTCATATAATAAGCTTATATAAGCCAAAAAGTTGCAAAATAAGCTGCAAAAAGAAACATGAGTCCAAAACTAAATAAGCCATAAGCCAGCTATATAAGCCAAAACAAACACCCCCTTAAGTGAAAGTGTTTGGAAACTTTGGTGTGGATATCGGCCCTCACCCGGAGTGAAAGTGACTAAATTACCCTTCCCCTGAGCCTATCTTTTACTTTTGGGAGTCATTATACTTTGGAACCCTTGCTAACGGGTGCTCATTTGGCAATTTTTAAGATGTAAATGAATTGAAAGTTTGAACCTATTGAGTGGAAAATCAAATTTAGTTATAGAAAGTTATAAGTTTCATTAATGCTTATTAAATGCATTTTTATTTCAAAAAGGAATGTTTTAGTGTATTAACTACACGTTATAAGTTTGAATGTATTTATACATTTTATAAGTTAAAAGAGCTAGTAGTAATGTTCGAGTTTGAGCTTGAGTAGAGTATTTTATGATGATTATGATGTGTATTGTTAGGGATAATAATGTGATTTGAATGATAATTATGGTGTCTATTGCTGGTAATAGGCTTGTAGGAAAACGTCTTTTAACTTGGCATCATATTGGTAAATTCGCGTCAAATACTTATTTATCAACACGAAAACTGATATGGTTTTTGAATATGTACAGCAGATTTTGTTATATAATTATAATAAGACTCGCCAAAAATAGTTTTGTGGATTTCAAATTATTCTCTTATGATCGATCTCTGTTTGTCTTACGTACCCTCTAATATTATTTGGTGACCTGTGCTAAAGTTAGGTTAAATAACTACTGATACTGGTTGCTAAATTAACTTTTGTGATTTTCATGATGGTGATGTTTACCTTAGTCGATGTTTGTTCAATTTGCCTTGATATTGGTAATTCATGGTCTAATAAAGCTAATGCGAGTCAAAAGGTGTCAACCTGGTGATATTCATGTAATATAATGTGTATTTTAGGGAATGTTTGTTTGCTGATATTAATTTTGATTTATCTTGGTGGTCAGATTTGAATTGGGTTAACGAGTTTTGATGTTATATATGTAGGCTATATTTAGGGGAAAATCTTGAATATGCTGTAGAATAACAAACTTTTGTTCGAAAAGTGGTTTACCTGGTCATACTGCATCATATGGGTAACTTACTTGTAGTAGTTTTTTGTCATGACATTATTTATTTAAGGTCTAATCGAGGCAAGGCGCGGGTATATTGGCTGATGTGTATTATTATGGAATATGTCTCTTAATTTGTAACGGTATTGGTAACTTATGGTCTAATCGAGGCTAGCAAAACCGCATCAACCTCAGGCTAATGTTCAAGCTGGAGCTCGTAGTATTAGAATATAAAGCAAGGATGTTCAGTGTTAAATTTATTAAATAAAAATCACGTCTAATTCATTTAAGCAAGTTTTTCATTTTTAAGCTTATTTTCAATTTAGCTTAATACCAGCTTATGCAAATAAAATACAAACATAACAAGTGAATTTTTTCATATACAATTGACATCATACAAACTATAAAGTTTTTTTCAATCATGATTTGAGAAAGAAAGTGAACACAAAGGTTCCCATGGATTTTGTAGTCTATATCGAGCTATGCTACCAACGCAAATGACTGCGACTATTTGCGGTTATCCTGGTTCAATTGATATCTGGTGGGTTCAAAGCCAACCATTGTGACTCCTTGGGTCGTGGCTATTCATACATCATATGGGGACACAACCCTTGGGTTGTGCCTGTTGAGACGCGGGTTCTGGCCATCGTGTCGGTTCAAGCATTAACTCCAACCATCAGATGGGACAAACCCCATCAAAATCGTCTAGGGTTGTAACTCGTGCCTCTTTGGAAGCGGTGTTATGACAATTGAAGGGTCAGAAACCTATAAATAGCCCCCCTTCCCAACGTTTTCCATTAATCAAACATCCCAAAATCATTTACGAAATACACCTTTCTTCATTTACCCAACTGCTATAAAAATATAATTTGTAGTATCTTGAAAACCCCAATAACTTGGTAGTTCATTCGGATTATCACCACTTCGTGTAGTGTTGATAATTGCTACATATGTTGCTTAATTTATCTTGGGAGAAAATTCGTCGGTAACCCAAAACACGATTGTTTGAAAGAACGGTGGGGGCGAAATTGCTTTTGTATAAATCAAGGGAATACTGAAAGCACTATATTATCAGATTCAATAAATAATGTACAGTACACAAGATTAAATAGAAACTAAACATGAGAAACCCTAAATGCCAAATGTGCCTAGGCTACTACAGGCCAAATAGGCCTTATTAAACTAACACTCCCTCTCAAACTCACAATGCAACATTTAGAGTTTGACAAGAAAACTCCGAAATCACGCAGACAGTAGGCATATACACATTCAGCGTCAGAGAGATCCGAACAGAGGTAGACAAAGAGCAGATTCAGGCAGACAACAATCAGGCAGACATCAAAAAACAGACATATACAGATTCAGCAGTAGAGAGATCCGAACAGAGGTAGACGAAGAGAGACAGATTCATATTCAGATAAAACCAGGCGGAACAAGATGCAAAACCACATGTGAAACCAAAACAAGTTGTTGATGTCAAGATGCTACACATAACTACTCAAGACATAGTCGGAATAGTTAAGACTATAACATCACCATCACCAACCTAATCCAATACCAAACTAGCCAACGGTAATTCATTACAAACCGGACAAACATAACCGTGCTTACTAAATACCAATACTGATACTGAACCAATACAAATACCAACAAAAGAAACTCAAACAACTGCATACATGTTCCTCTATTCTCAACCAAATAAACAAAATAGTTTAGATCGTTGTCGTAGAGTTCCATATACTCCAAATCCATTTACTAGTCGATATATCAAACCAAACAAATGACAGCGAAACCAAATCACCAAATAGTGAGCGAATTCAATTCAATGTGGTAGTATACAAGAATACCACCGTCCCGTTTATTCATTATCCAATCACATATGCAGCCAATAAAACTAATTGATTATTTCATTGAATTCAATTCACATATGCAGCCAATTCAATATAATATCAAACCAGAAGTTTCAAATAAAATTAACATACTTTTAGTTCATATGACAACAAGGACGAAACGAAAGCGTTGTTTCAAACTAAACCAACGTTGTGCCAACAAGCGAACAAGCAAACTCCTCTTGTTTTTTTCTTTTTCTTCTTCTTCATGTTCATCTTAGCTCTTGATACCATGTAGAAATCAAGGGAATACTGAAAACACTATATTATAAGATTCAATAAATAACGTACTTTACACAAGATTAAATAGAAACTAAACATGAGAAACCCTAAATGCCAAATGGGCCTAGATTACTACGGGCCAAATGGGCCTTATTAAACTAACAGCTTTAAGGATAGAGAGAACTCGCTTTGAAGTAACAACTAGTAGTACAAAACTCGTTAACAAGAAACCATCTTTCTAAACCCCTAAACTAACAGGCACTTCACCGGTGTTATCAGGAGGGCTTTAGTATGCATGATGATGCCCTCCTTTGTTATTCTCTTAGGTCTATTTTTAGTGTTAAAGGAATGCACTATAATGGTTTAAGTGGAATAATTTTGGAGGGAAATGTAGTCATTATACTAAGGTTTGGTGAATTGAAGGTGAATATAGAGTTGTTTGGTTTGGAGACACAATATTCAGTATTATTGTGTTAGATTTGTATTTGATGTTGCATGTTTTGGTTTCTTCATAGTTTTCTAGATGGATTTGGGCATGTGCTTATCCATGTTTGTTATTTGTTGTAAAGTTCTAAGTTTGTTTAGTAATCTATATTCACCTTTTTCACAAAAAAAAAAAAAAAAAAAAAAAAAAAAAAAAAAAAATGTAAGAAAAAGTAAGAAAAAGAAAGAAGTAAAAATTATGTTTTTTCTTAAAATGTGTTTTTTGGGAGGATGATTAGTTTATGACACTGATAGTACTTGTTTGTTTGTTTGTTAATTGCGTGACCTGTCTTGGTTTTAGTTTTCTTTCACTCTTTTTTCTTGTATGCAACATTGGTAGTGTCTATGTATCTATCTCGAATACACTCATCCAAAGTGTATCTATATCATATCTTCTAACCCAAAAACCGTAGGCATCTGTCACTAGAATTCATGATCAATCTGTTTACCTATTTCAAGAGACAAGAGTATGATGACTATGATGATTATGCGAATCAGGTGTATGATCTTCCCGGTAATTTGGATGCTTTTAATGCCATGTATGGTACCAAGCTTCAAGGCCCTAGGAAGTAATTCATTTTGTTGTTCTTGTTATCATTGAGTTGTGGTTTGATTTCTAGTTTTTAGAAATTAGGAAGTATCTTGTTATGTAAGCTTTTAGCCTATGTAACGGGCTGAGATGTGGGACTTCACCCATATCCATTGTACTTAAAAGTTTTTTGGTTAATATATTTACCAGGGTGCAGGATTACTCCCCTTTACCCAAAAAATAATGTTCAAGCTGGAGCTCGTAGTATTAGAATATAAAGCAAGGATGTTCAGTGTTAAATTTATTAAATAAAAATCACGTCTAATTCATTTAAGCAAGTTTTTCATTTTTAAGCTTATTTTCAATTTAGCTTAATACCAGCTTATGCAAATAAAATACAAACATAACAAGTGAATTTTTTCATATACAATTGACATCATACAAACTATAAAGTTTTTTTCAATCATGATTTGAGAAAGAAAGTGAACACAAAGGTTCCCATGGATTTTGTAGTCTATATCGAGCTATGCTACCAACGCAAATGACTGCGACTATTTGCGGTTAGAAAAAGACTTCAATTCGTGAATGATTCGATTCACATGAATCTCATGAACTACTTTACATCAACACTTTTTCAGCTAAACTTAATGATGATATATCTACTACTAATTGTAATGGCTGTCATAGAATTGTTCCAAAATAAAAAGAAAGAACATATACCTGTTTTGGGGGACACTAGCATAACACCTATTATTCTTTCGTGATCTACTATATTGAGGTTACTTTTGTTATCAACAAAAAACCAAGTCTTCCATTGTTTCGTATCACCAATACGTTTCTTCGAATCATTCACTGAAGTACTCCGACAAACCTTTTGTTTTTTCAAGCCCAAAGAACTCGGGACAAACATCTTAAGAAGCAAAACACCCGTATCAAGGCTTACGCTTCTTGAAATCGAACCCTTTTTCTCACCTTTTTTATTCTTCTTCATTTCGGGCTTTGTATCCTTTGTGACGATATCTTTTAACGACAACTCGTAACATGATTCTGGCAAGTCGTCAAACATTTCCATGAGCCCAGTCCTTGCTTGTGCCATTTTTGTCGTGGCAGATGAATGGCACGCGCCATTAGAACTAACATTATTTGACCAAAGGGGTGGTTATTCATTTTCATCTTGTTTTCTTTGATTCTTCTCTTTAGGGATTTCACAAAATGTGAAATCTGCTTGTTTTGTGATCGGGTGGAGTTTCGGTTGATAGGGNTTTTTTTTTTTTCGAGTTTATGCTTATAGCTAGTGGAAGAAATTTCAAATTCTATGTAGAACAACTTAGGTTATAAATCTATGTAAATTTCAAATTTCAAAAAGGGCTAGCGGCGCAGCTTGTTGCTCGCTTGCCTGCCACCTCTATGTAAATTCAAATCTAATAAAGCAATTTACAGTTACTTAGGTTATAAATATGTGAAGAAGGGTATTGATCCAAAGTTGCTTGAATATGTGAAGAAGGGTGCTCAAAAGATTGGATATGCCTGCATCAAAAGGTGGGTCGAAGAAATAGTCTTCAAGTATTTTTTCTCTACTGGAAATGGAAATAGGGACAAGGTCACAAGGTAAAAGAAAGGTTCAAGACAACTTTAGGATACGGGGAAGTGGTGACACTAAATATATACACAATGTTTTATCTAAGTTTGGTATTTTAAGCTTTGATTTATCTACAAAAGCTGTAATTTAGGATTCATAATTTTCAATATTCTGACTACTATCCACTGATGTGCGAACCTTTTAGTTTTTATAAGCAGGGTACCCGCGCGATGCGGCGGCGGGTACCCTGAGACTATATCTTGCGGCGAGCAAATGTTGTTCGATAATTGAACATTGACACCCGACCCACTATTGCAATTAACCCTAAAATGATATGACTAATGTTGCCCTACTTCTCTTCATTCACCAGCCACTTTGTCTTACACGGTTTTACAGACAATAACTCGGTAGCTTAATTCAACGAACTCAATACTTCAGCCCAATTCGAAGTCACA
>LBNU01016918.1:18253-29613 GCA_014162995.1 Artemisia annua | reverse complement strand
TTGAGCAGCTTGCTCGACGATAGAGCCTCTAGCATTGTTGTTAGTACCATTACCTTTTGAAGACGACGCTCCATCAGAACCCACTTTCTTTTTCAAAACTGGCTGCCAACGATAATTTAATGTGACCCTAGGTTTCGAAAAACGAACACCATCAATAACCTTCTCATGAGTGGGCCCCTTACCCTTACCATTACGTTTGGTAGCTTCTACAAATCCTTCCTTATCAACATTAGTCTGAGTGCTATGTTGTTTAACATTCTTAGGGCATGCATCATCAATATGGTTAAAGATTTTGCATGAGGCACAACGAGGCGGCTTCCATTCATATTCAATATAAACGCGCGCTAACGAATGACCTAGGCCATTAGAAAATGGAATAGCCACAACCACATGATCCATTAATGCGTCAAGAGATGATACTTCAACAAGAGCACGAGCATATGAATTCTGACCCCAAGACTTAACACACATAGAACTAGTGTAGGAATCCAACATAATAGGCTTACCAATTTGAGTCGTAATCAAACTTAATCCAACTTCCGTATAAGCAACAATTGGAACATTATGTAATTTCAACCATACGGGAGCTGAAGTAACTTCCTCCTTAGCAAGCGTAGTATTAGGGGACCAAATATTTAGGAAAATAGGCATCGAACGAATCAACCATGGCCCCGACTCTAACACTTTATCCATACCATCTCCTTAGTAGAGAATTGGAACAAAAAGAATCCATTATTCAACATAACACGTTCCAACCCAAACTTTGCCCATGTATTCTTAACGTAGTTCTCTACTATAGGGAAAGCAAGCCTCTTCCCAATAAAATACCCATACAGAGTATTAGCAAACCTTGCTGAAACATCCTCAATCTCTTTCAAAGGAATTGTGACGTGAGCTCCTTCCACACGCTCCTCATTACGGAGCTCACATATGTTCACCGATTTGAAGGCATTGTTTGTTTTAAACATCGAAGCGTATGAGAGCTTAGGCAAACTATGTGAACTGACGTCACCAGAATTCTTACCATCGCCATTAGCATTCCCAGTCCCACCAGTAGAACTCGACTGGTGCGTATTCGTATTAACAGTCACACCTTCGACTTGACCGATCACCGTTCGACTACCCTTGTTACCCTGCGACTGATGCATATTACTCATCTCCCTACTACCCACGAATAGTATACCTCAAACAAAGAAGAACATAAGCAAACAATACGTAAAGATAAAACCCTAATCGCTTAGGGTTTATAAGCAGTTATCGAACAACTCAACCCATAGCACCAATTCGATCCAATAACAATGATGCACTGAAGACCAATAGATCGAAACCAAAGAAAACAGAACCGACTTGATAAGTGTGAATCGAACCCCTAAGTCAGTTGTGAATAAGAAACGATTTTGTAACCCTAGTGAACGATTATCAAAAACTGTTNTTTTTTTTTTTTTTTTTTTTTTTTTTTTTTTTTTTTTTTTTCGAGTTTATGCTTATAGCTAGTGGAAGAAATTTCAAATTCTATGTAGAACAACTTAGGTTATAAATCTATGTAAATTTCAAATTTCAAAAAGGGCTAGCGGCGCAGCTTGTTGCTCGCTTGCCTGCCACCTCTATGTAAATTCAAATCTAATAAAGCAATTTACAGTTACTTAGGTTATAAATATGTGAAGAAGGGTATTGATCCAAAGTTGCTTGAATATGTGAAGAAGGGTGCTCAAAAGATTGGATATGCCTGCATCAAAAGGTGGGTCGAAGAAATAGTCTTCAAGTATTTTTTCTCTACTGGAAATGGAAATAGGGACAAGGTCACAAGGTAAAAGAAAGGTTCAAGACAACTTTAGGATACGGGGAAGTGGTGACACTAAATATATACACAATGTTTTATCTAAGTTTGGTATTTTAAGCTTTGATTTATCTACAAAAGCTGTAATTTAGGATTCATAATTTTCAATATTCTGACTACTATCCACTGATGTGCGAACCTTTTAGTTTTTATATCGATGTTGTGATCTTATAATCTGGTAGCCCCACTAGTAATTAGTTGTGTTGTTGTTTTCGTTTAAAATTAAGTTTTGGAGTTTTAAGTCTAGGTTCTTTTCTTCAAAAAAGATTTTATGTTAACATCGTAAAAAGGTCCATCTTAAAATTTTTAAGCGTAATAAACGATTTATGAAGGCCATTACTTTGATAGAAGTTTAGTAACTCAGCTTGTCTTATTTTTATTTTTTAGTTGTGCTTTTATATTTTATAAGCAAGAATAGACTACACGTCTAGCCGATATTATTTAAGATGAATTTGATGAAATAGCTTTATCAGTTGATATACGGCGCTCGTTTGTTAGTGTTGATTACCTAAATTAAGTGCATTTTTTGCCCTTAATTTAACCCGACCCGACTCATTTTGACTTTACAAAAAAGAAAAAAAAAAAAGGAGTAAATAAATAATCAACCCGTTACCGAACCATTCTCATCGCTCATTGACCTTTTCGATTGGATTTTCTGGCTCCGCCTCTGGTGAAATTTTAATGATAGAAGGTTTAATGCATAAGCTATATATTTTGCCAACTGATTAATACGTAAATAAGTTGCAACTACAACCCTCCAATACAATTTCTATTTCAATTCCTATTTCTATTTATAATACAAACATTTCTTATGAAATGTTTACTGTAGAATGAATAGTAATTAAATAAGTCATTTACTCATACGTTTTTCAATACAAAACAAAGCAAAACATATAGCAAAGGAAATAACCAATTACTCCATAATCTCGTCTGTAATTATATTAGATGAGTCAACATCTAATGCAAGTGATCAAGAAACAGTTTATCCTTTCTAAGCCTGCCAATATATATATTACTGTACTACTCAAGTTCCATAGACATAAGCTTGTAAACTGCTAATAAAAAGTATATTAGTATTTCAATTATATCAATTTAAGGTCTTGATTTATCTTTCAAAATGATATTGATATTGATCTCTAGTTGATGAGGTTAAGTGTTGGTTAGAGGTTGCTAAGGAAGGTGGAGCTAAGTGGAAGGCTATGTCTAGCTCTGTAAGATTTCTTCACGAAATCAAATCATATGTCTGAGGGGGCAAAATACACCACCATCGCCAGCACTTTAAACAGAAAGTTATTCGTGAAGTTCAAATAAGAAAAGAACATTAAGCATACATTATGGTAAACAGAAAGTTCGCGTTCATTTATCTTGATTTATTACAGAATATGGTCAGCAGTAAACATGCTTGTCTCGGATTCCTTGAGACCCTGAATCCAAAAAGTTATTCATTTGTTTTATATGTTTAGGTGACATTTAAATTAGCATACTCAGCAATAACAAAATTTCATGAGGCCCCGACGATGACAAAAATTATTAAATGACTAAAGAGACAACCGAAGAATAAAAAATCAAAGTACATATTGATCAAGAAACATGAATGAAAGAGATCTTCACTTGAACAAAATTTCTTGAGACTGTTTCCGACCCTTCCATGGCCATCCTCAAATATGTACCTAGTGAGGCTTGAAACTTTGATCTCTTGTGAAGAGTTCAATTAAGTGCCTTAATACTAGACCATTTGATGGTGATTAATTAGAGTGATACTAGAGTCTCATGGTATATTGTACTTGTTTGTCCAAAATTTGAGACCCAACCCTCATTACATAAACACGAATGGCTTGTTGCAAAGTCCTCAAAGTCAATCTTTTTAAAAGAGTCGTTCTCCTGACCAATGGCGAGCCAGTTCTCATTCCTCGTCATGCAAACCAGGCTCCTCACCATCCAATCATCTTTCACGTTGAAGAAAGCCTTGACCTTCAGCCACACATCGTTATCATGCATCCTCCAAGTACCACCTTCCAACAGCGATAGCCTTTGTGAGCGTATATAGCATACACACAAATGAATGCAGCCATCTCGAACCACTAAACTTGCCGTAAAATCTGATGAAGTATATTTTTTAATAGGTGGAAATTGTATTTTCCTAAACTTTTCCGACTGGACATTGAAACAAATAATGCACCTTTGATCTCCAGATGAATCTAAAACCACAAAATAAAGATTTTGGCCCCAAAAAGTAGCCGGCGACCAATGGTAATTGGAGATACAGTCAGCGTTTTCAACTAAATATTCAATCTTTCTCCATGAATCCATCCTAAGTGAATAGACATAGGCCCCCAAGGCACCATTTGAAACCATATGTAAAAGCTTGTAATCGTCAGAAGAATCGATATAGAAACCAATCACATCAGAAGAAGAGGGTGGCATACCAATCTTATCAGGAGAGTACCGCAAATGACACTGGGTATAAGACGGCTTGTAGAAACGAGGAGAATAGGGGTTAGCTGCCAACTTCTTAAAGGCACCTGTCAAAGGATTCCAAAACCCTAGTTCTTGAGTAAACATTGCGGCTAGACACACCAATCCATCAAAGCTTGCTGCAATATACACCGTATCTAGAACATGATTGGGATATGGTAGTGAACTATAATTACGGACAGTAGTTACACCATATCTACGACTAAGATCGAAACAACAGATACGGACGGTCTTTGAACCAACATTGGGAGCTTCACAGTCAATTGTATGCAATGTAAGAAGTCGTGAGTCGTTGGAGTGATCAATTTGAAATAGTTTATAGCCGCTTACATACTGGTGGTGCATCTTGGCAAACTTAGGAGTCGGCAAAAAAGATTTCCATTCTTTGCAAACGCACATGCATCGACCAAGCAACTTGGTGGGAAGTCTGGGTAATATCTCCATTAGTATTATATTTGATGGAAGCTCAGATGTAGTAGTCTCCTTTTCTGTTAAATCCCCAAAAACTGTAAAAACATGCTTCAAAGCCAACCCCAACGCGATGTAGGATACAAACCTCATGATTCTTTGACTGTTATAATCTATCAAAGCACAATTCCAACTACTAGCTATGCCGTATATTTGTGAGAGCAAGCTATGCATGTCTTTATTAACAAACCAAAGCATATATTATAGTGAGTCAAAACCCTAGCTTTGGAAGCAAGTCATACCTAAGCTAAGTAAGGAAAGCATATATATTGTAAATGATATTATCCATGAAGATATATTGCTTTATTATCCTTTCAGATGCCATGTTAATATACGAGTAAATTGCCTACTCTTAATAACCCATTTCCTTTATCTTCTTTGTCAATTAACTCGATAATATTAAGAACTAATTAAGAAGGGTTTGTCTAAACAATGTCCTGTAGGCACTCGTTTTTATATAATTAAATAAGGAAACTTTGATTTCATTAATATGAAATCACAACTAATTAACGTAATCATAAGCTCATTAACGTGTTCTAAATGCATTTTTCAATTTGAAAAGAAAGCTACAAATGAATTAATGCATACTAATCGATGTTCTGAGCATCGGTTACACAATCTCATATTTAAAAACAGACAATGTCAAAGCATTTTACAAAATAGGAAGTGCAGGGACTAAAATCAAACGACTTTAAACGTTTTTCAAATGACCGAATATAAAAACCTTGGATGCCCTTTTCAACATCAGGCTTTGAGTTATATTTAAAAAATTGATATAGTAAGAAGAAAAAGTAAAATGAGAAGAATAAGAAGAATTTCTAGCCACACATTTCAAATAAGGGAGAGATTTTCAAGGGGAGATGCATCTATTTCTATTTTAATAGGTGCATCTGAGATGTGTGGTTGTGGTTTCTTCTTATCCTTTCTCATTTTAATTTTTCTTCTTATTTGATCCTAACTCTGTCCTCAGAAGGTTAAAATTGTTGTTTATTATAGATAGATTTGAAATCCTTTTTTTCTTCTCTCTCTCTCAAAATATGGAGTAGTATTTTAGAGAGATCATTTGAACTAAAATAATAGTCGTATCGATCCATCGATCAAGTTGTTTAGATAAATAAATTGATAGATTTAGATTTTTATTATGCAACTACTATGGGTTTTATATCAAATAGGTTACCCAACTTTGCGTTTTTGTGCACCTAAGTTACCCAACTATTTTTTTGTGCAAATGGGTTACTGGACTATCCTTACCGGGTAAAATAGTGACCCAACTATTTTGCACTTGTTATAACCGGTTGGCATGCCATGCTGGCAGCTGACTTTTATTTTTAATTATACAAATAAGTTACTGAACTTTGCGAATTTGTTTACCTAAGTTACTAAAGTTTTATTTGTTCAATTCGATTACTAAACTACGCAACTTTGTTATTTTAGGCTACCCTTATAAGTTACATAAAAAACACCCTCATTCACCAAACACCTCAATGCCACATCATAAATTAAAAATCACATAGATAGTTAAAAACGTAAACGTATTCATTCTTTATATATACGTTTTTATATACTTTTTGTATATGTTTTTATATACGTTACTACAAAAATGTCCTTATACATACTTTTATATACATTATTATATACTTTTTATGTACGTCTTTATAAACGCTATAATATATGTTTTTAAATACGTTTTGTATACAAAAATGAATACAAAAAGTATATAATATGTATTTAAAAACATATATAAAAACGTATACAAAAATATCTATAATAACATATACAAAACGTATAAAAAAGCTTATATAAAAACGTATAAAAAAAGTATATAATAACATGTATAAAAACGTTTGATAAGAACGTTTTTGTAATAACGTATATAAAAATGTATATAAAAACGTGTAAATTCTAACGGAATCCACTTAATTCGCTAAATATATTGTTCAATTTATCAGCTCACAATCTGCGAAAACATAAACTGCATCAACATTGTTCGCAAAAAAATCAACGCCCAGCCGCAACGCGGCGGACCGCGGCAAGATATTTAACGAAATCCACTTAATTCGCTAAATACCTTGTAAATAAATATATATTAGTAACCCAATTTTTTTTTTAAAAAAAAAGAAAAAAAAAAGGCAACTTCAATAACTTAGACGAACAAAATCGCAAAGTTGAGTAACTTATTTGAACATAAAGCTGACGTGGACAAAGTAATAACTACATCTCCCAGTTACCAGTCATCGGGGTAATCTCAATGAACACATTTATTGTTTTGAGTAACCTAAATGTCAAACCCGTATAGTCCAGTAACCCATTTGAACAAAAAAAGATTGGGTAACTTAGGTGCACAAAAACGCAAAGTTGGGTAACATATTTGATATAAAACCCCAACTACTATTAGATTTTGCAACTAAATACTATTAGATTTTGCCTTGTTGATACAAAGTCAATCCTAACGAATACACTGGTTGCTAAATTGCTGTCAATTTTTTATATACATTATTATATACTTTTTATGTTCGTCTTTATAAACGCTATAATATATGTTTTTAAATACGTTTTGTATACAAAAATGAATAAAAAAAGTATATAATATGTATTTAAAAACATATATAAAAACGTATAAAAAATATCTATAATAACATATACAAAACGTATAAAAAAGCTTATATAAAAACGTATAAAAAAAGTATATAATAACATGTATAAAAACGTTTGATAACAACGTTTTTGTAATAACGTATATAAAAATGTATATAAAAACGTGTAAATTCTAACGAAATCCACTTAATTCGCTAAATATATTGTTCAATTTATCAGCTCACAATCTGCGAAAACATAAACCGCATCAACATTGTTCGCAAAAAAATCAACGCCCAGCCGCAACGCGGCGGACCGCGGCAAGATATTTAACGAAATCCACTTAATTCGCTAAATACCTTGTAAATAAATATATTAGTAACCCAATTTTTTTTTTGTTTTAAAAAAAAGAAAAAAAAAAGGCAACTTCAATAACTTAGACAAACAAAATCGCAAAGTTGAGTAACTTATTTGAACATAAAGCTGATGTGGACAAAGTAAGAACTCCATCTCCCAGTTACCAGTCATCGGGGTAATCTCAATGAACACATTTATTGTTTTGAGTAACCTAAATGTCAAACCCGTATAGTCCAGTAACCCATTTGAACAAAAAAAGGTTGGGTAACTTAGGTGCACAAAAACGCAAAGTTGGGTAACATATTTGATATAAAACCCCAACTACTATTAGATTTTGCAACTACATACTATTAGATTTTGGCTTGTTGTACAAAGTCAATCCTAACGAATACACTGGTTGCTAAATTGCTGTTAGGAACGATTTGGAGAATCTGAGTTACCCTCTTACACATCATTAATGCTTGCCGTATATCTAACTGCATATTCATTTCAAGCAATGCTAAATTGCTAAGTTGTTTAGCTTATGTATACGTGTATTTTTCAAGACGAGACTCAGTTGGCTCGTAAAGGGAGAAAATAGATAATAGCATGATTTATAACTTATAAGGTCAGATGACACCTTTAGACAATTTATTCATGTTATATGCAAATTCTATGATGGTGATTTGAATCTGGGTGAGAGGACATGTTCTTTTTTCGATGTTGTGATTTTATGTGCTATAGGGTGGATATGGAGGGCTCGGAATTTACTTGTTTTTTAGGCGGTTAAGGTTAATACGATGAAAATCATTGACGACATTATTGCGATATCTTATCTTTGGACAAAAGATAGAGCTAAGTTTTGTAGTATTTCTTGGATTGATTGATGTCGCGATCTGAGTGTTCTTTGTATTCAATAGTAATCTTTTTTTGTTTTGTCAATGCTAGCTTCTTACTAGCATGTGTCTAATAAATCTCCGCCGTTCCAAAAAGAAAAAAGAAAAAAAATTGCAAATCCTCGTTTTTAATAAGTCTTTTCTAACAGACACTGCTTATTTACTATTATTTCTTGATGATATTGTTCTGACTGCTTCCTCTTTGGTCTTGTTACAGCAGATTATTGCGTCATTGCATCAGGAGTTCTCTATGACAGATATTGGTTCACTTAATTATTTTCTGAGTATTTTCGTTATGCAGATTCCTGAGGACGTTCTTGTCTCGGAGTAAGTATGCTGCTGAGATTCTTGAGCGGGCTCATATGTTTGGTTGCAAATCCTGTCAGACTCCTGTTGATACTGAGTCCAAATTGGAAGCCGATTGTGATCCGGTATCTGATATGACGTTGTATCGAAGTCTTGCAGGTGCTCTTTAGTATCTTGCTTTTACTCGCCCGGATATTTCTTATATAGTTCAGCAGGTTTGTCTTTATATGCATGATCCGCGGGAGCCTCATTTTTCGGCTATCAAACGGATTTTGCGATATGTTTTGTGGAACTTAGGTCATGGGTTGCAACTATATTCATCATCCACTACATCTTTGGTTGCTTATTCAGATGCGGATTGGGCTTGTTGCCCCACTACTAGACGTTCGACTTAAGGTTATAGTGTGTTTCTTGGCAACAACTTACTTTATTGGTCCTCTAAGCTTCAGCAAACGCTATCTCGGTCTAGTGCCAAGGCAGAGTATCGTGGTGTTGCCAATACTGTTGCTAAGACTTTTTGGTTGCGCAATGTATTACGTGAGCTACGTACGCCTATCGCTTCCGCTAATCTTGTTTACTGTGATAATGTCAGTGTTGTTTATTTGTCTTCTAATCCGGTCCAGCATCAACTTACTAAGCATATAGAGAGCGATATTCACTTTGTTCATGATTTGGTTGCTGCTGGTCAGGTTCAAATTCTTCGTGTTTCATCTCGTTATCAGTATGCGGACATCTTCACCAAGGGATTTCCGTTCGTTTTGTTTGAATAGTTTCGTACCAATCTGAGCATCCGGTGTCCTTCCGCTCAAACTGCCGGGGGAGTGGTAGTCGACACTTTTAGTATATTGAGCTCAAGCCCGCTTCTAGATTATTGATTGTACTCTGTTTATTGTACTGAACCTATTATTGTAATAGATCAGTTATTCACTCTAATAAATTATTGTTCCAGCGTAAAAGTTTTAGAGAAACAACAGATAGAAGTTTGAATTAAATTGAATAATAGCGTGTGTTTGTATTTGAGTAGTGTGATTTTGTAGAGGGAGTTTTCACACACAAAAGGAAGATTTCATAGGGTTGATGTTAACAAATCCTATTAAGGGATCCTAGTTTTGGTGATTTTGAGGTACACTTATTATCATTGTTAAATCAATTTAGCTTGGAAATTGAGCTAAAATCTTCAAAATCAAGAAAAATATTTTTCTTTTTTCTTTTATCGGGTAACACTTTAAACCGGGAAAAAAAAAGTACATGGAAAATAACTCTCAAATGGTTGTCCCTAATGCATCCTTTTATCTTCCAAAACTTAAAATCCCACATATTCATAATAAAGTGGTACAAATCGTCAATACAATACATAAACAAAACAATTAAGATTCATACAGTCATTGTAAAATGCTTCATCATATCTTTACCTGTTCCAACACTTGAAAACGTAACAACAAAGCCACATATGATTCCATAACCCATTTGTACCTATCTAAACTTATTGTAACTAACTCTAACATACGATATACATTTATATGAAATAATAAATTTACAAATTATACTGTACATGATGTAATAATAAACAATGTTAGGTATGGACATTAGTTCCATATGATGGAGTTCAAACAATCCAACCCATTTTCCGATCCTACAAACTAGCAAGACTCATTGCATTCTTCTCTACTTCTTTAACCATGAAGTTGCTATGTTTTATGTTGGAATTTATGTAAGCTAGTTGCAAAGGCCTTCAAGGTGCGTGGAATAGTTATTAGCTGGAATGGTTCTTCCTTCATGTGTTGGAATAGTTGGAATGCTTTTCTAGTTGAAAGAC
This sequence comes from Artemisia annua, assembly GCA_014162995.1. NCBI lineage: Eukaryota > Viridiplantae > Streptophyta > Magnoliopsida > Asterales > Asteraceae > Artemisia > Artemisia annua. The sequence continues at coordinate 18,905 of LBNU01016918.1, read as the reverse complement.
TTTCAATTAAGAATACTTTAGTGGAATGCTACTAGTTAGAATGGATTATTTGCTTGTCTATAAAATGAGGCATTCATGGAGATTCAAGAAACCACAACAACAACAAACGCACCAACTTAACGTCACAAACAAGGTCTCCCTCTTTCGACCGTGGATGTAAATTGTTCAAACCGAACGATTGAATCTCGTGAATACTTGCGTCGATCATTTACTTATACCTTCATTTTTTTATTATTTCTTTTTTAGAACGGCAAATTTTTACAACCTACACCACCTATCTCACAAATTTTATTTCACATGTCACCAACGAGACTTGAACCCACAAGCTCTAGGTTGATGGACCACTCACATGCTGCTGGGCCAAGAGGCCACTCACCTATGTTCAGCGTTCTTTACGTTGCCATTTACCGCTTTATGATTAATAAGTAAAGTTGGGGATTTCAGTATCATCACAAACACAAATACTATCAACAAACCCAAATGAAAACGAGTATGTAATATATTTTACTGAGTATATCATCTAGGGGCTTTTAAATCTATTTTTCTTGTAGGGCTTACTGTTTTTTTCTTTAATTCGTAGTTCTAAAGGGACCTTACTTGATACATTTATTTCTTGCGTAGGGGTTTATTGTTTATTGTCGGGGGGGGGGGG
>LBNU01016918.1:2633-17977 GCA_014162995.1 Artemisia annua | reverse complement strand
GGGGGGAGGGGGGCATAAATTACCTTTTTTAGCCACTTTCATATTAACGACATTAACACATACAAACACGTCGTAACACCAATTGACAAGCCCACTGGAATCGAAGATCTAAGGATTGCATCAGAGATTGAGATCTCACAAGAGGGGGCAAAATACACCACCATTGTCAATTTGCCAGCACTGTAAACAGAAAGTTATTCGTGAAGTTCAAATAAGAAAAGAACAAGCATACGTATGATTATGTTGTTAAATTATTACACTAAGATGGTCAGAAACAAACATGCTTGTCTCAAATTCTTCGAGGCCCTAAATCAAAAAAGAAAGTTATTCATTCTTTTTATGTGTTTAGATGGCCTTTAAATTAGCATAGTTACTCAGCGATAACAAAATTTCATGTGGCCCCGACGATAATAAAAATTATTAAATGACTAAAGAGACAACCGAAGACTAAAAATTAAAGCACATACATGTAAATTGAAAAGAAACATGAATGAAAGAGATCTTCACTTGAACAAAATTTCTTGTGACCGTTTCCGACCCTTCAATGGCCACCCTCAAATATGTACCTAGTGAGGCTTGAAACTTAGATCTCTTGTGAAGAGTTTAATTAAGTGCCTTACCATTCGACCATTTGATGGTGATTAGAGTGATACTAGAGTCTCATGGTATATTGTACTTGTTTGTCCAAAATTTGAGACCCAACCCTCATTATATAAACACGAATAGCTTGTTGCAAAGTCCTCAAAGTCTATCTTTTTAAAAGAGTTGTTCTCCTGACCTATAGCGAGCCAGTTCTCATTCCTCGTCATGCAAACCAGCCTCCTAACCTTCCAATCATCTTTTACATTGGAGAAAGCCTTGACCTTCAACCACACATCGTTACCATCCATCCTCCACGTACCACCTTCCAACAGCGAGAGCCTTTCTGAGCAAAAATAGCATACACACAAATGAATGCAACCATCTAGAACCACTAAACTTGCCGTCAAATTATAATTTTGAACAGGTGGAAATTGTATTTTCCTAAACTTTTCCGATTGGACATTGAAACGAATAATGCATCTTTGATCTCCAGAGGAATCTAAAACCACAAAATAAAGATTTTGGCCCCAGAAAGTCGCCGGCGACCAATGGCAATTGGAGATACAGTCAGCGTTATCAACTAAATATTCAATCTTTCTCCATGAATCCATCCTAAGGGAATAGACATAGGCCCCCAATGCACCATTTGAAACCATATGTAAAAGCTTGTAATCGTCAGAAGAATCGATATAGAAACCAATAGCATCAGAAGAAGAGGGTGGCATACCAATCTTATCAGGAGAGTACCGCAAATGACACTGAGTATAAGACGGCTTGTAGAAACGAGGAGAATACGAGTTTGCTGCCAACTTCTTAAAGGCACCTGTCAAAGGATTCCAAAACGCTAGTTCTTGAGTAAACATTGCGGCTAGACACACCAATCCATCAAAGCTTGCTGCAATATACACCGTATTAAGAACATGATTTGGGTATGGTAGTGAACTATAATTATGGACCGTAGTTACACCATATTTACGACTAAGATCGAAACAACAGATACTGACGGTCTTTGAACCAACATTGGGAGCTTCACAGTCAATCGTATGCAGTGTAAGAAGTCGTGATTCGTTGGAGTGATCAATTTGGAAAAGTTTATAGCGGCTTACATACTGGTGGTGCACCTTGGCAAACATAGGAGTCGACAAAAAAGATTTCCATTCTTTGCAAACGCACATCCATCGACCAAGCAACTTGGTGGGAAGTCTGGGCAATATCTCCAATAGTATTATATTTGATGGAAGCTCAGTTGTAATACTCTCTTTTTCTGTTAAATGCCTCATGATTATTTAACTCTTATAATCTATCAAAGAACAATTCCAACTTCTAGCTATGCCGTATATTTGTGAGAGCAAGCCATGCATGTCTTTATTAGCAAACCAAAGCATATATTATAGTTCATTTGAGTGAAAACCCTAGCTTTGGAAGCAAGTCTTACCTAAGCTAAGTAAGGAAAGCATATATATTGTAAATGATATTATTACCACATTTTAACCATGAATCTATTTTCTCTAATAAAATAAGCTTTTGTACAATCTAAGCACCAAGCATTAAAAATTGGTTTAATGTTCATACGTGTCATACCATATTTAGAGCCATTGTACAACTCTCATCTGCATCTATTTTTCTATAGTTTTCATCTACACGCTCCTCATTCAAACTCTTCTCTTCAATCCTATTTTTGTAAATGTGTCACCACCAATTAATTCAGATCCACATCTTCCTCTACACGCTTCCATCAATTTTGCGTTTTATTTGACTCGATTCTTCCTCCATACGTTTTTTATTCTAAGAAATCACAAATCACATTCATTCAAGATATTCATATCATATCCGAATGAGTTTTACCGATTCATAAACACACATCCAAATCGTTTGATACATCATCCGATCGGTAAGTATTTGCATCTATTCATGTTTTTTTAGGGTTTGATTTAAATCTCATAGTATACCTGTTTTGACGTGTTGTTTTTTTTTTTTTTTTGATAATTAATCTAATTGTGTTTTAATTAGATTTATAATATATTTTTCTATATATTATGTATGGGAATGGATCCACTAAGAAGAGGAAAATAAATAAGAAGAATGAGAAATGTTTGTAGCCCCACATTTCAAATGAATAAGGAGAATTTCATGGGAGATGCATCTTATTTTGTAGGTGCATCTGAAATGTGCGGCTGTGGTTACTTCTCATTCTTCTCATTCTACTTTTATTTCTCATTTGATCCTTACTCTATTATGTTATAATTTATTTTTGTAGGTAGAATGTGATCGGGGAGGATTGACCAGGTTTGACAAGTTTTATCTCTTTTTATTTTTCAATTTAGTTGTTAGTAGATGATATGGATTGATGAAAACAGGTTATTTGTAGTTTATGTTCTATATGTGTTTTTATGCACACCAACTATTTGATAAGTTGTGTTTGTGTAATTGTCATTTGTAAGGCAAAAATGGAGCACATGATGATTCCTCTGTTGAATGTGTTGAATTAGTGGATTCACAAGATTCGAGTTGGGTGCTTCCTAGAGCTAAATGCTTGCAAGTTGTTCCATGAAAAATGTTAGTAACCATACATTGGGTATGTATTTTTTTTTCTGGACATCGAAACGAATAATGCATCTTTGATCTCCAGAGGAATCTAAAACCACAAAATAAAGATTTTGGCCCCAGAAAGTAGCCGGCGACCAATGGCAATTGGAGATACAGTCACCATTATCAACTAAATATTCAATCTTTCTCCATGAATCCATCCTAAGGGAATAGACATAGGCCCCCAAGGCACCATTTGAAACCATATGTAAAAGCTTGTAATCGTCAGAAGAATCGATATAGAAACCAATAGCATCAGAAGAAGAGGGTGGCATACCAATCTTATCAGGAGAGTACCGCAAATGACACTGAGTATAAGACGGCTTGTAGAAACGAGGAGAATAGGAGTTAGCTGCCAACTTCTTAAAGGCACCTGTCAAAGGATTCCAAAACGCTAGTTCTTGAGTAAACATTGCGGCTAGACACACCAATCCATCAAAGCTTGCTGCAATATACACCGTATTAAGAACATGATTGGGGTATGGTAGTGAACTGTAATTATGGACAGTAGTTACACCATATTTACGACTAAGATCGAAACAACAGATACTGACGGTCTTTGAACCAACATTGGGAGCTTCACAGTCAATCGTATGCAGTGTAAGAAGTCGTGATTCGCTGGAGTGATCAATTTGGAAAAGTTTATAGCCGCTTACATACTGGTGGTGCACCTTGGCAAACATAGGAGTCGACAAACAAGATTTCCATTCTTTGCAAACGCACATGCATCGACCAAGCAACTTGATGGGAAGTCTGGGCAATATCTCCAATAGTATTATATTTGATGGAAGCTCAATTGTAATAGTCTCTTTTTCTGTTAAATGCGTCATGATTATTTAACTGTTATAATCTATCAAAGAACAAGTCCAACTTCTAGTTATGCCGTATATTTGTGAGAGGAAGTCATGTACGTCTTTAGCAAACCAAAGCATATATTATAGTTCATTTGAGTCAAAACCCTAGCTTTGGAAGCAAGTCATACCTAAGCTAAGTAAGGAAAGCATATATATTGTAAATGATATTATTACCACATTTTAAACATGAATATATATTGCTTTATTATCCTTTCTTAAAGTAAATTGCCTACCCGTAATAACCCATTTACCTTTTCTTCTTTGTCAATTAACTTGATAAAATTGAGAATTATATTTCAGTTGCTATAGCTTATTTGTTCGTATTGACATTCTTATGTCTTGTTCTTGTACATTTTGTTGGAAAATGTTTGTTGCAAAATGACTTTTTGCATATTTTGGACACCTTTTAATATTGGTTGGTAGCTTCGCGTTCTCCTTGAAGAGAGCTTTACAACGAGCAAAATTATGTCCAAAATGGAGTTAATTTGGATGAGATATCGTTTCTCAAAGTGAGGTATTTGAAACACAAAATCTGGGAAAAACAACACATCGCACATCGCCCAAAATAGGAAGTGTGGAGGTGTTTATATAGAAATCTTGATATTGACCTTCAAATTGATGTGTTGGTTTTACTGCAACACCTACGTGCGCGCGCGCAGGGGGTGCAGAAAATCGGATTTCTGGACCAAAATGGGTTCCAAGCTTGTGAACTCATGCGAGCCCGCATGACCTGTGGACACGAATGCAGCTCCAAAAGTTCGCCTCACTACTACATGACAGGGCTTTAGCGACAGACATTTCTGTCGGAAATCCGTCAGTATAAGCAGTTTCCGACTTATTTTGTGACGGAAATGGTCGGTCTGTGAACCTGGTCGGTAATTGCTATTGGTTGGAATTCTGTCGGAAATTCCGACAAAGAAATATGTCACAATTCTGTTGGTAACTTTTCCATCGGAAAGTAGTCGGTAAAAATTCCATCAGAAATCCGTCGGTAAATGTAGTCAATACAGAGTCACATTTCTGTTGGAAATTGTTGTGAAAATATCATCAGAATAAGCTAAATAATTGGACTGATTAATGTAATCCTGTATTCGAAATAGCTCAAATGAAACTCAAAAATAAGAAAGATAAGCTATCCATTACCAAATGTTATCATTCACACATAAGAAAGACTGCATTCAATTCAAAATCCCAATAGAACCATTCAAACCATACTAGACAAAATTCGAGTATCAAATCCAAATATTCATAATGAGGGGGGATGTGGATCGTTAATTTCCTTAACATCGAGTTAATGCATTCATCTTTCGTTGCCACTCCCTCTCTCGAGCCTCTTCACGAGCATTCACCTCCAATTCCCATTGTTGCATGTGTTCCTACACTTGGCGTTCCACTTGTCATTGTAGCTACAAGTTTACTCTCAACATATTTAACAAAGTGATTATTAAACCAAGATGTTTACCTCTCAAATTGATTGAAGAGACTTGGATCAGCATGGTATGAGTCGAATTCATCACACATTGTGATAATGTCGATATCAGCTTACAAGAACAGAACACTCATCAGCGTATGTTTGAGAAATCTGAATATATTTTCGGCTGATAGATATACGTACAAATGATGTTAGATAAAGTTAGAAAAACCTTGATGATGGACATGTGGTAGATCAGCTCGCCTCTTATCATGGCTGATGTAGGAATCATCTATGTTGTCAAGATTCTGCACAAAAAAGGGCATATATCTGAATATTTGAGTATAAGCACTTTTTTTTTTTTTTTTTTGAAATTTCGTAATTTTTTTTTTAATTGCGTAATGGNTACAATATAGTCCCTGTGGTTATAAAAGCGTATTTTTTTTTTTATTTCGTAATGTTTTTTTTAGTGCGTATTGTAATATATTTTAAGAATTAATGTTATGGTTTTTAATAAATAAAGTACTCCGTATTAGTTTTAGATTAGGGTTGCATTTGAAAATATTTGAAAAGTTGAGTTAAAGTGAGTTAAGGTTGAGTTATTGTTGTGGGTGTTTTTTTGTGAGTTAAAGTTAAAAGGTTAAAGTTGATATGGCGCTGACGTGGCGGTGTGTTAAGATGTAACTTGTGTTACCATTGTATATGCTCTTAGTGTCTTATTGATAAAAGATACATGAGGCACCTTATGTATGGTTAATGGTTCCCATGTGTTTGAACCAAATTCTGAGACCGGATGGAACGCGTCGAACCAGATTTTGGACAGAGATTTCTGGATACGATTTTTGTTATCGATGAGAATACGAAGCATATATATATTTTGCTCATGTGGCACCAAATTTGGGAGCATAAATCCACCTGGCTTGTTTTGACGATAGATTAAGCCATTCCACGTCATCTCGAGGATGAAAGTATTGGATTCTTACGGCCCAACATCTCACCAAGTCCAACATATAAGCCCAACTGAGGTTCCATTCTAAAACCAATTGGTGATAGAAGGAGTAGCCCACCAAGCTTATATGTTAACTTTGAGATTATAGTTCTACTGATGTGGGATTGGGTTTGTACACCCAACAATCCTCCCCTCAAACCCAAACCACCATGGGCCTCCCCTTCGACTATAGCCATGATCCCACCTTTTTCATACCGCCGACCTTTACCATCAGAACACACCGCCTTTTACCGGCTTCCTTTCGGTACAAGGTTTACCGGGATCCACTAATACCGTCGAACCGGGGTCTAATCGAGGGAACACCATCCACATCATCACTGGGCCAAACCTGGCTCTAATACCACTTGTTGGATAAATACCTCGACAACAAACCCGAAAGTTCGATCGCGGAACGCTATATCGCGAGTTGTATGAGCACACGTAGCAAACACGAGAGACTACAAAGAACCGACAAGAATATTGCACACGATATACCCTCGTACCAAACCTTTATTAAAATACCTATTAAAGCTATTACAACGAGGAAGAAGAATGAATAACTAGCATCACCCTCATCTCTATTTATAGAGATGAGTAGGGGTGTAATTGAGCCGAGCCAAGTCCGAGCTCAACAAGGCTCGAGCTCGGCTCGAAAGATAAAAGGTTGGCTCGAGCTCGGCTCGATTGCTCGTCAAGCTTTAACCATCCAAGTTTGAGCTCGGCTCGAGCAGGATTCGAGCAAAGCTCGAGCTTAGCTTGAAAAGCTCGAAATAATATATATGAAAAGATCGAATATATCCCAACTGGTATTCAGCTAAAATGAGCTCGAACAAAATAGTAGATACACCATTCTGTGTCAAAACGAATTGCAAATTTCAGTTGCCACAAAATAAATATAGTCTTCACACAGAACTTGTACATGATCTCGAATCACATACTGGAAGAGAAATACTTAACCGTTTGAAAACTAAATTAGATATTTTTAAGATTAATGAAACCAACAATAAAATTCTCATAAACAAGGAAAGAAAACATGTTATCATTTATGGAGTTAGTCCTTATAATTTAGTTAATATTTAAATCGGACCTTATTTACATACATAAAATAATATGAAAATATATCTATACTAAGGCTCGAAAAGCTCGATAACCCCTCGAGCCGAGCTATCAAAAGCTCAAGCTCGGCTCATTATATGTTTCGAGCCAGTTTACTGGGCTTGAGCTCGGCTCAATCGAGTCGAGCTTGAACTCGAGCTCGAGTTGTTTGATAAAAGCTTGGCTCGTTTACACCCCTAGAGATGAGGGATAGAAACCTTAGCTTGCCTTGCACTCCAAGTTACCTAATCCTAGTTTATGTCTAACACCTAATCTAATTACAAAGTACACTTAGGCCCCTAATCTATGTAAAAGTTACTACTAATATATAACAGAAAGTGTGCTGCAATACATTAGGAGATTTTGGTTAGAAGGGGTCTCGAGGTGAAATTAAGCCCCGCGAACCACCCTCTATGTTCAAGTTAGAACCTCGTTGATAGAGGATTTATATACAGAGATCGAGAGAGAGAGAAAGATCTTACCAAATGAGATGCATAAACATGCATATTAATAGGCTTATAATTATAGAATGGATATAAGGCTGGGTGTAATGCATGGTCAATTGATTCTTTACCTTCATCTCAGCGCCGTACATCATCTAATTCACCAACTATCGTTTGTGGTATGTCAAGTTGATTCTCGTAAGATTGCTTGGTTTAGCTGAGATAAAGTCATCGCAAGCAAGGAGGTTGGAGGCTTAGGTATGTCAAGTTTTTATGCTATGAATCGTGCCCTTCTTTTTAAATGAATATGGAGGTTTAAAACTCAAACCGATGCTTTATGGGTATTGGTTATAAAGGCAATCCATGGAGCTTGTGGTAATTTGGGTAGGGATATCCAAGTAGGTAAGTCTTCTTCATGGTTAGAGTGTATTCGTAGCATGGGGCACCTAAAAACAAAAGGGGTAGACTTGTTGTCTTGTATTACGAAAATGGTGGGGAATGGTAGTGCTACGTCATTTTGGCTCGAGAACCGGACAATAGTATTCATATTAAAAGAACTATAAGTTGTGGTTAAGCATTTCATAATTAAAAATTTAGCAATTAATGAACACTAAACATACCATGTTTAACATCAGGACAAGGATTCTCTCAAGTTGTAAGCACAACTTGAGTCAAGTTAAGGCATTATGAGCTATTGGATTTGATCTAATGGCTCAAATCAAAAGAACTTCTTTTGATTTGAGCCATTGGATCAAATCCAATGGTTCATAATGGCCCAACTTGAGTCAAGTAACTTGAGAGGATCTCATCTCTTAACATCATATTCCAAATTAAAACAAATAAATGTATATAATTATGAAATATATTAGTTCATTTAATGCTACTTTGATAATTATGGAATGCTTAACCACAACCCATAGGTTGTTGTTAGCAAAACCTTTTGAAGTTATAAATAATTTTTTATCCAAAAAATATTTTAAAAAATCAAAATAAGATTTTCTAAATATAAATTATCTATACTTGTGCAGCATAGAAAATATATAAGGGGGGAGGGAGTGGTCACGAGAAGGCACGAGAAGGGATGGTTGTGGCACTGGAATACCGCCGCCGCCCCCTTCTTCACGCACGAGATCCATCTTGTGCCAGAAAGTTTCACGCACGGGATAAAAAAAATTCGAACGTTGGCTTTTATTTTTTGACCGTTGGAGGGTGAGTGAAGGGTGAGTGAAGAAAGTGAAGGGTGAGTGAAGTGTTGCCTTTAAAAATATGGGTGAATGATGAAAAAGTGGGTGAATGATGTGGCATAAGGGAATTGGTTGAGAGTGAGTGATGGGAGAGAGAATGGGTGAACCACTCCCTCCCCCTAGTACTACATGTCAGTAGAGGTACAACAATTTGAGGCTAGAAAGGGTCAAGAAAGAAGACTTATGAGTTATTGATAATTTTTATTATCCGTATCTATTCATTTTAATACTGGTACTTAAGATTAAGGTTTGTGCATGCTATTGGGCACACAAGGTTTTACAAAATGATGGTGATGAAGGAATACATTTATCTATGATGCTATCTTTAATTAATAGTATAACGTGCAACAAAAAAGAGTTGTTTGTATAAAACAAACGCAAAGTAACAATTAACAAATAGATTTATTAAAATAAGACTTGACCAATAAAAAACACTTTCCTCATTTGGCTAAGCACATCCCAAAAGATATGCGTATTTTCTCATTTTCTGATTCTGAACGACATCACTTTTCAGTAGTAACAGTGATTCTTTTTGTTTATTATCGGGATATTAAAATATTGGATCATACACTTTTTTCAGTTTACTACTTGGACCTTTTACTACTTACTTGAACGATTAACTACCTAATTACTAATATAATACACATGGGGGGAGTTACGAGGGGGTAAAGGGGCATGTGCTCCTTTAGCGAAAAAAATGTAGTGTAAATTTTCGAAAATATTTAGCTTTTTTGGTAATTTGCCTCCCTTATGTACCAATTTATACTGTAGTTTATAAAATTTATCAAAGTGTGCCTCTTTGACAAAAAGTTTCTGACTCTGCCCACAGTTATCAAATAGTTTGGTGATAATAAAGCACATGACTTTTATGAGAGGTCTAGAAAGAGGGTTCAAAATTGTCACGTAAAACCTTAATTAAACCGCGTACATATGAGCCAAAAACTTGTATTCATCGGATAATCTGAACATAAAAAACCTTATTCTTTATATTTCCTACAAGAGATAATAACATGACAAACTAATCTAATTTAAATCATCAAAAGCTTATAAACCTACCTTTTTCATATTATGATCTTTTTAGTTTAACTTTACAAGCTCATATATAAGCTTTAAAGTAAACTTGAGAGGCTTATAATATAAGTAGAATGAAACATGCGTAAAAGTTTTTTCAAAATTTCACAAGCATTTGAGTCTTGTATAAGCTAACAAACATCTCTAAACAGACCGAACTTTTTTTGCAAAATATATCCATTTTAATGTTTTGAGACAAAATTAGCAACTAAGTAACGTATTTAAATATCTTAAAGTTTGAAGTGATTAACAAACTATAGTATTTAACTAATTATTTCGAAATGTGTTGATGTAACATGCTTGGTTCCAAAAAAAAAAAAAAACAGAATAAAAAAAAATAAAAAAAATCATTGGATCATAAGCTGAGCATGTTGGAGCGTGTTGTACGGATGAAGATTTTTGTAGATATGTGTCATTTCTTTGTCTTTATTTATTACTCTCTTCGTCTTAAAATTATTGTCCTTTTTTATTAGTTAAAAAGAAAATTGGATAATTTTTTTTGAGACAACCTAAAAAGGAAATATGAGCTATTAATTTGAGACGGAGGGAGTACAAAATAGTGTAGAGGAAAGTAATTTAGGCTTGGTGGGTTTACACATCATCAAAATAGGTTCTACACACCATCAATTTTTTTTTCTTAGTAATTTTGTTTTTTATTATAAAACAGCGAAATAAAAAAACGGAACAAAAATTTTAAAGATTGATAAGTTAAAAGTATTAAAATACAAAAAATACATAGCAGAATACCATAAAATGAGTCTTTGTTCTGTTAATAAAATTAGTAAAACTGCCGGAAAAAATGCGGAAGAAAACCTGATGAGACGAAAAGTGTACTCGTTTTAAGGGGTCATTTAAGCCCTAATTCGAGTAAATGTGATCAAATATTGCCTAAATCGTTCCTTTTATCATTTTAGGTACTTTTGAGAAGAATTCTGGAAAACATGCTAATTTGGACGTTGGAGCATAAAAGTGAATAAAACGACAAAGTCTCAAAAGAAGCTGGAAAACCTTCCTGACGGCGTCAGAGTCACAAGGTGACGCCGTCAGCCAACATGGACAAAGGAGTAAAATCAGATTACACTAGACGCCCTATGAAGAAAACAAGATGTTTACACCTGACGGCGTCAGGTGTTAGAGAAAGTAGGCCGTCAGGTGTCAGTGCTAAAGAGTGACGGCCCAGAGCTAATTTACAAGTGACGGCGTCAGAAGTAGATCTAGGCCATCCGAGAACCCTGATGACGGTGAGCTGACGGCGTCAGAACCCATAACCTGACGCCGTCAGAGTGTAAAATCTATATATACTTTTCTATTTTTCATTCATTAGTGTGGAACTTTTGGTACAAGTTTGGGAAAAACCCTAAAGACGAATTTAGCTGTATTTTCAAGGGTTTTTCACCCTTGAATCCTTCATGTTCAATTAAAGATAAGTCCTCACTTAAATTAATCAATATGTCTATGTGTTGGTTAATTACATCTTATGCTTGTCTTTCAATTAACATGCTAGGCTAGATTTTTCTTGTGTTTGCGTAGATTTAATGAAACCTAACTATCAATTATTGGTTGATTGGTGTGTTATTACTTATCTTGGATGAATGTTTCATCAATGTTAGGCTTAAGAAAACTGGCTAAACTCCTATATGGTAACATTCTTGAACGTCTTAAGAAACATGTAACTAATGCGTACTAGGTTATTAAGGTAGTATTTAATGCATGAGCCACTGTTTACAATCCCTATGATTGGGTGCTTTACGCATCGTTGTAGGAGGAGATAAGAGCTCATAGAACTGGGGAGATATGTACGCCACCCCATGAATAGTTAAGGAATACACCCGTCATCCACGCAAGTAATACATGCACCAATTAACCGGTAAAAGATAGTTAGGGAGTAAGGAAATCTAAGTAAACACATTTGTCTCCATATAAATTTTCACAACCACAATAGTTTAGTTATTTTATTTTTAATTGCAATTGTAGTTTTTGGGTTAGTTGACTAGCAACTAATTCTGCCCACTCCTCCAAAACCCGGGATTTTACTTGCTTTCCATAAAATATAAAAATACAAAAATAATCTTCCTTCACCCTTAGACCTTTTAGAGTAGTTTTTTTTAACCTAACGAACACTATTCCCTGTGAGAGAACGATCAATCCCCCGTACTTACCACTACACTATACTACACCGACCAGGTACACTGCCTGGTGGGATTGCAAGCTTCTCAAGATCCCTTGAGAGGTAAAACCTGTTGCTTGGTCGCAATCCCACGTCATCAAGTTTTTGGCACCGCTGCCGGGGAATAGTTATTGTTTAGGTAGAATTTTTATTTTATTAGGTCTACTCACTAGATTCCTTTATAGTGAGATTTTATTTTATTTTTCTAGGATCTCTTTAGTCTATCTTATTCTTTGTGCCTTTGTTCGTAATACTTCTTCATGAGTAATATAGATCGTTTGATCCCTGTTATTCGTGTTTTCCGCCGTAGGAATTTTCAGTTACCTAACCTGCCCCTATTGTTGAAAACGAAACCCACCAAACCTATCACCTGATCATCACTTTGACAATCATTCTGATATGGACGAATTTGACCATGACACCGACCATGAAAATGGCCCTTTTTACTATTCGTCGGATTCCGATGAAGACCTAGGGAATGGGGAAGTAGTAGATGACCCTGAAGGGGATGAAAGAGCTAACCCTCTAAATTATGTTGACCCTAGAACAAAGATTGAGAAAGATAGTTTGTTTAACATGCAATTCCCTTGCAAAATTGGATTTAGAAGCTTTGACGCCTACCTTAATTCATCTTTGCCAATGAACATCATTTCGCGTGCTGAATACAATAAAATCATGGTAAATGAGTTAGAGTATCAAGGAGATAATATTATTGCTAGGGCTAAGACTTTGCATGTGTTTGTGAGGAGCTTTACCTATCAAACGGACTTTATGGTTATGGAAGATCTAAGAGAGTTTATTGATAGTAACCTCACCCAAGTTGTGTTTGGGAAGCCTTCAAAAGACTGACCAACTTAGATGAAAGACTAACGGAAGGGTTAATTACATTCTCAGATGGGGATGAGGATTTTGCTTATCAAATGCCCCGCGCACACCCTAGGTATAAAAACTTTTCTATTGAGAAATGTAATGGTTTTCCCCCTGTGATATATTGAGTGAGAACGATATTAGAAAAGGACTTAAGTACCCCCATGAGAAGAATAAGAGGTACTTCCGCGGATGCTTAGAGCTTAATGATGATTATAAGAGGGATGAGGCGACAATTAGGTGCCTCACACTTGGATACGTGAGCATTAGTGACACTAGATGAGAGCACATGACTTTGAGTCTAGCTACAAGACTCGTTAATAAAGAAAAGCGCTTCTTGGGAGGCAACCCAAGCTTTGTGTGTTTTGTTTGTTTGTTTATTTGATCTTATTTGTTTCCGTATGTATGATATTTCTTGTTATTGATTCATGATTCAAACTAACTTGTGAAAATGCTTTATTTTGTTTTTAACTTCGTCTTAACTACATATAAAGGTATTTTGCAAAAGCTAAGTGTAAGGGAAATCTAAATCGGTTTATAAGAACGAATGAACATGAATCATAACAATGTAAATTAACATACATATTAGTATTTGTTTGAGTCAAATGCTTGTATCGAGTCATAATGAATTTTTGCAGGAATTCCAGGAAGTAAGCTCTAGTTTTTCCAGAATTTTTCCGGAAACTTAACATGAGAATTCTGTTAGATCATTTCAGACGGCGTCAGGCATTACAACCTGACGGCGTCAGGCAATAATTTTATGCAATTTTTGAAAGTTTTGTTTTTCTTCCGGAAATAAAAAGTTTTGTTAATTCTCTAACTTATAATCTCCAGGAATTCTGCAAAAATATTCATTCCACAAGCATTATATCCTATTATAGATTATACCGCCGATTTTATGCGAGGTTGGCCTTTATCTTTTTTCAGGTTAACAGGTTATTTTGGACAAGAAGATGATTTATATTTTGGAAGGGAAGCTTTGAGCGTTCATCTTTCTTGGAAGAAGATCTAACCATGTTACCTCACTATCCACATCAAACTAATGAGCGTCAATTTAAAATTTTAGCGCCAATTTAAAATTTTTTACAACATTTAGAAGTGAGACTTTGGTCTTAATGAGCGTCTCATGGATAGGAAATTATATAACTAGCACAAACCGTACCACTAAAAAATTTTCCACCCCAAATATGTGAGGTTCACCCCTAGAATTGGTAGGAAAAGCATCCATCTTTGATGCTATGATGTGAGTGTCGGTAGCACTTAGATTCTAGAACTTGCGTTAGGACCATCTCAAATCCATAAGTGAGACTACATTCGTGTAGTTAGATCTACTACATGATAAGAGGCATTAGGATTAACCCCTTGTTTTACACCCGTGTTTTTGTTATAATTACTTGACCAATGTAGCCAATGTACTTGACTAATAAAGTCAAGTAATTCTCCCAAACTCTTTGCGTTGTACTCATTTTTGGTACATGATACCCCTAGTACACCCCTCCAAGCCTACCTTTTCGTTTCGACCTTTGAGCATCTTACTCAAAGTGAGAATTTGTTACACCCCACTTAAATGTACACCCAAATCGCCTTAGCCTACCTTGTATGCACTCACCTTTAGTGCATTATTGTGACAACATTTGTGTTAAACCCTTTGTTAATTATCTAATCGATTACATGGTTGCTAAGTCGAGTCATATCCTTGTACATATTGTTTTGAGACGATTGAGACTCATGGGTAAAGTACTAGTGTAATGGAGTAATGGGGAAGAACATCGTTATTACCCCCATATGTGCTAAATATTTTAAAAGTACTCCAAGTTTTTCGATTATCTTAATTCGAGTCAATAGATTAGTTAATTGTAAAGTTATGTAAAAGTTCAAGTGTAAGGGAAGAACCGAGGCCCCTATGATGTATTATTTTGGATGGCAGGGCAAGAATGTATGCAATATATATATATATATATATATATATATATATATATATATATATATATATATATATATATATATATATATATATATATATATATATATATATA
>LBNU01016917.1:1890-53116 GCA_014162995.1 Artemisia annua | reverse complement strand
ACCTAGGGATCCTTTTATAGGCACAAGGAAAACCCTAGTCGGTTTACATAACTTGAACGACAAGTATACAATCTCTAACTATAGAATATTCTAGATTACATAATATTCTAATTCTAATAATATATTCAGTCTTTATCTTCAAGCAGTACTTTGACTTATCAACGAGCAGTACTTTGATCACTAGCAGTACTTTGACTTTAATACTTCAGCAATACTCTGAAAAGCAGTACTTTGATATCCAGCCGTACTTTGATCTTTTATACCCCAACAATAGTCCCAAGGAACCTACACGTGACTTTGCCACTGAGCATACTTTTACTTCAAAAAATTGGCCCCATCCTTCAATGGCTAAAGCAGGATAAATGAAAAAGTACATATGTATTACGTATATCCTTCAATGGCTAAATTACAAAACTATTGGGGAAAATTTCACCACTCATGTTTTTTTATTTTATTATTATTATTTTTTTAGAACGGCAATTTTTAAATATCTCACAATACCACAAATCTATCTCACATGTCCTGAGTAGAACTTGAACCTGCAACAATTTGGTTGGGGAGCTTTTCACACAATATAGGATACCATTGGAACACAAGCCCTTTGGTTTCACCGCTGATGATTACACTCCCTTGCAAGGTCATCTTCTTAAATACCCGATTAAAGTCGAGACTGATGGAACACTAAGCCCTTTGCCTGGACACGAACAGTTCCCTGATCTAGGTGGTAAGGACCTTGGTTCCACAACTACTCTCCCGAATGCATTAACAACATAACGTTCTATAGATTTTGCGACAATTTTGGCTTTACGTATACATGTACCATAAAAATCGTATGTTTGTTCGCTTGAAAGTGTATAAGTTGAGGTAATTTTTGTAGATTTAATGTTGTACCAAGTTTTTTTCACACATTGTTACAGCAACTCAAAATGATTGGATATAAAACTGCATATAGTTCTGTAATCCTGTTCTCTCTCAGAAATTGTTTTATTTCAGTTCATCTGCATTGGAATTTATATGTCGCTTCTTGATTATTAAACATATTTCAAAGTCAGATTACGTTTCCTAAACTTATTCCGTTTAGGAAAAACGCATGAAAATGCCATGTTTATTTCACTTTTTACTAATATATGCAGCCTATACTGTTATTTTTCTTTTAATGTCATACTAGCAACTTTTTTTTACCAATCCAACAAAGAGTGATGAATAGTATAATGCATTATTCTTGTGATCTGTGATGAACCGTTACCCATTAGAAGAGATAATATTATTGGGCAGAGATAACAACATACTGGATTAAATACGCACAAATGGCACATAAACATGGGGGCTATATAGCAAAGCTTCTTAAACTATTCTAGCAAAACATACTTCGATTTATTCGCAGAGAAGAATTCACCTCTGTGCCAAAAGTTGGACACAATACAGTTAACCAAAAAAAATAAAAGCCTATGTGACTGTAACTTTGCCAACCACACCACCTCCTTGGTGCGGTGTACAGTATGTGCAACTAATTTATAACTATACAGGTTTATGTCCAGTTAATTGAGTGTTGGAGCAAACATATCCAAAAATGTTGTGCAAAATCTGGCAAATCTAATTGGAAGTAGGACTTATAACACTTTGTTATGTTTGTCAACTGTTATGGAATGCAAAAAAATGATCCAGACCACGGGTAACATTCTAGAGAAGAATCTATATGAATATATGAGGGTTTTTGGATGATAATTCAATATTCTTGGATTGGTCGGAATCACTTTAAGTTCATACGGGCAACTTTTGATTTATTAACCTTTCTTTAGAACAATAGGTAAACATTTTAAAAATGTATGAGAAACAATGTTATGAGAACATAGTAAGAAAAAATAGCATATGTACTTAATAACTTCACCAGAATCTTTGGGGACACAGTGAGTTAAACAGGATTTGTATTGACAAAATAAGAGCATCTAATACATAACCATGGTTGAATCTAGCATCTAACAAAGAAACAAGAAAACTGATGTCGCAAGTCAAAAAAACGATAAAACAACATTACAGAAATAGGATGACAGCTGCAATGAAAGTTGTTTAAAAACCAGACTTTCCAACCATTCACAACTGAATCACGCATTAACCATTACAATTGAAGTTGTCTGGTTTTCTCTCATTTGCTAAGAATAAGCACTTCATTCCCTTCTGTTGAGTCCATGAAAAAATCGATGTTTTCTCCTTCGTGAATGCTTCTTTGAAGCTCTTGACATGACATATGGAATAAAATGCACCTATGCAATAAAAATCCTAATTATCAAAGAAACACCCGAAAAACAGAGTATTTTTGTATTTTTTGGAGTCGAACACAAGGATTTTGAGAAGCATGCACCAACATACAACTTTGGTATACAAAAAAAGTTCAAACATTTACATCAATGGTCGATGGAAGTACCTGAGAGTGATTTCGTATGCCATAATCTTGAAGTACTGCATCATCATTAAGAAGCTTTTCATTATGGTATGAGAGGCAGAAATTTCGCCACACATGTTTCCTGAAGAAAGTGAGCAACTCTTAAGAATCAAATATAAATAAACCAGAAACCCATAATCAGTATATATACAGTATATGACAGTTAAAAAAAAAAGATTAAGGATAAAGCTAAGAGAAAAATTAAAACCAAGAAATGTGACGATGACCCATCTTTGACTGCTCCATTTCGTTGACCTTTTTCTTGATAGCAAGCTTCAAATCCTTAACTGTTGCAGAATTCATCACTGCAACATCTGTGTGACAAATACAAAAGCGAACAATAAAAGCAAAACACGACACGCTTAGCTCAAAATAAGAAACCTTAAAACAATCATAATTATATACCAAAAGATGTTTGGTCCAGCTTAAGTACAGAAACACGCATAGCACTGCCAAGTTCCAAGCTTATTAAAGTGTCGACATCTGATAGAGTCGGCTTTCTTGGTACATCCGCGAGTACAGGATCATCGAGGAGGGACAGCTAGTGTTGAATTTAGCTTTGCTTTCTTGACGGTGTTATTATTATATTCGAGGGCAACACTGTTGTCATCTTTAACACCACTTGATGATGGTTCAGTCATTTACTTCATACAAACGAAGAATACAAGAAAATGCCAATCAGGAACCCATTAAATAGTCTCGACTCTAAGATATACAATGGGGGGTTACATCAAATTTGAAACTCCTAAATTACTTTAATCTAATGATCCCACATGTTCAAGCTCCTAAATCCGAACATATAGAAATAATCTGAAGGGTTAAAGGCATATAATAACAACTTCCTTTTAAATTTGTATCGAAGTGAAGTCTTAATTTTGTTTTTAACCATGATGAACGACCAACTTTCATATTCATGTTGATATGATACATTTTGCTCGCGTGTAAACACCTTAACAATTGCCTAAATAACTCTACAATGTCAGCAAAATATATAAACACAATGTTTTGTAACTATAAAGTACAAATTTGAAAGTAAGTTAGTATTATATGGATTTAACTCTAAGAGATCTAGGGTTCAAATCACTGAGTATATTTCGGTTATGCTGCATGATCTCAACCTTTTACAAACACACTATATAAAAAGAACATGATCCTATTTACACTAAACAATATCGAAACACCCCCCTAAAAAACATGGCAAGTCATTCATTTTACAGGTATCCATCCATGATTGAATCTCATCACTAATTGTATGCCAAAACTTAGGTGGCAACATCTTGTTGTTGGTAACAACTGATAATAACACAAGACCTACTTGTTCGCAAACCAATAATAAACCATTGCCATGTCGATTTGGGCACAATCATTTTTCCATGATTAATCAATTCTCATTACATTTACTGAATTCATTTTAGGCCAATTCTACATCACCAACTAAACATTTAAACTTATTTACGCATTTCATCAAACCGTTGGTGTGCATATATAAAGTGAAAGTGTAAGCATGTGAAATGTTTAAACGGAAAGGGTAAATTAATAGATAGATATGATCCGGGGAGCAGGAGATGGTCAACACGGAAGGAAACTTAAATGAAAACTGACCCTTCCTTTGATATGTGCCGCTCTTGAGTTGGAGTAACTGTTTTTTTTATTAGGCTAAATGGGTGTTTTTGATTATCTTAATTTGGTGCATGTAACTGGAACAGTGATGTAGCTGTTCTAATATCTTTGGTAACATGTAAATGTAGATGGAGATGAGCAGGAGCTAAATAAAAGTAGACTATTTTCATACCTAAGTAACATTTAAAATTAAGGGAGTGTTTGTTTCGGCTTATGGCTTATTTGGTTTGCGGCTTATATTTCATAAGCTTACTTTTTGTGTGGTATATTTTGAAACTTTTCGGCTTATATAAGGTTATTATGACATAGTAAACTTATATAAGCCAAAAGGTTTCAAGATAAGCTAAAAAAAAGGTGATCTTATATAATATATAGACAGAGCCAAATAAGCCGTAAGCCGGCTATAAAAGCCGAAACAAACACCCGTTCAGAGATTGTTTTTCTAAATCTAATAAGTTCTAATAAGTTGCCAGACATAGTTTATATTTTAAGTGTGTCACTTTTTTTTTGTCAATAAATTCCTCTTTTTTTCTTTTTTAAAAGTCAGAAGCTTGTGAAAGGTTTGTGCTAAAACAACTCCACAGTGTTTCAAAGTTGTGTTACTTAGATAGTCAGCGGTTTCAGTATCAGACAAGTTCTTATTGTGTGAGGATTTAGATGTAAAATGATTCTAATTAATTAGTTGGATATTCATAATGCACCCACTCCTAAACTCAATATTTAGCCTTACACTCATTTCAGTGTGCCATATACTATAAAATCTGTGTGCTCTCGGATAATTGTTATAAAACACAATACCAAACACCCCCCTTTTGAAGAGGACACTAATAATTAACATATTAGATGTGTGTTTGACAATGCTGAACTTGCAACTAATATACTAATCAATTGCCATGTATCTATGCAAGATGTTCAAACAGACGGCTTGTCCTAATACACGGGTGGAGCCAGAAAGTTATAGTCGAAGGCGTAAGCTTTGATAATTTTTAGAAACTACAGTACAAATTGGTTCCTTAGGGGGCAAATTAGAAAAATACCGAGATATTTTAGAAAATTTACACAACAATTTTTTTGCTAGGGTGCCCACCTTACCTCCTCCTTCCTCCACCACTGTCTTAATATCAACCCAAAGACTGTTAATTCGGTTGATGTGAGTTACTTTTCCATCAACGTTTTTTAATGTTAACCGGTTTACACATGTAAACACAAAATTCTCTTATTAATAGGTATGTGGTGTTTGCATCATGTGATAAGGCATATTTGATACTAAAAGACCCTCGAATCAGCACCAACTATGGATATTGTGCGGATTTTCTTGAATTATGCACTCGATCTAGTTCTTGATTCTGATAAGAAGCCTTCAGGGGCTGAACTTGTTGAAGCGTCCTCTAAGAAGTTGCTTTTGGAGTTGACTGAGCTTAAAGCTAGTTGATCCTGAACTGCAAAAACCAGCTGCTCGGAAGATGCAACAATATGAATTTGTGGA
This sequence comes from Artemisia annua, assembly GCA_014162995.1. Lineage (NCBI taxonomy): Eukaryota > Viridiplantae > Streptophyta > Magnoliopsida > Asterales > Asteraceae > Artemisia > Artemisia annua. Next base: position 47,570 of record LBNU01016917.1, on the reverse strand, counting down.
ACGTGATCCATCTAGGAATGTTGAAATGAAAAGAGGTGATTGGATGTGTCCCAATTGAGTATATGTTCAAATGTCTTCTTTATATTCATGTACCTTTCTAATATAAATGAGGTACCTAAAACTTTATATAATTCGTCTTATAAATATAAAATTTGAGTTATATTTGTTTTTTATATACTGGGATAATTGTTGTGTGCATTCTTGTTCATAACTGATGAGTATTTTCTATCGACCTTTTGTAGGTGCACTTTCTTGAATTTTTCAAGGAATCGAAAGTGCCGTGAATGCAACGAGGACGGCCCCCTAAAAGCTGGCGGTGATGAGCAGAGGACATGCCCAATCTACAACACAATCATTCTATACAAAGGATTAAGATGAACATTAGCAGACCTTTCAATCATATTTCTCTACATTCTGTCCCATTTAATACTGGTTATGCAACCTGCTGCACCAAATACGCGACACCTGAGCTCCTTTTTGAGACATTATATGGAAGCAAGACTTCTTTGATCATGACATTATGCATGTCTACTTAGATTCAACATCTTTTTACAACTCACACATATGAGATAAGAGTTCATTTTGCTTTAAACTCTCATAAAGTGTTCTCCACTGGATAGGAATAACCAAGTGACATTGAACTACATTTTCTTTAACTATGAGTACACAAAGTGACAAAAACTAATCAACCAAAATAAAGTAGTTCCATCTTTCATGACTCAGTAAAATTGGTAATTGGTGTGCGACATAGAATAGAAGGCTTCATTAAATGTATTAGACTATTAGACATCTATCCATAACCATCCTTCCAAGCACCTCTTTCCTCATCCCAAATGCAAGCAAATATATAAACTGCACATGACATTTACCTTTGTCTGCCAAATATCATTTCTGATATTGATTTGTCATCAAATATATTGAGAATATTGACACTAAAAACCTGAGGACTTCACTTTCTTTTAGACTTTGATGAAACACAACCGATTACCAAAGTTAAGCAGCCCATCTTTCATGACTCGCTAGACATGGTAAACGATGGTTCATACCGAAAGGCATCATACCCTGACATGTTGCTTTTAGTTGACATTTTATTAAAGAGGTAACCTTTTGCTATGGCTTTTGAGTTTTGAATAGACATTCTAACTCTCCATATCTCTGCCACTCTAATCACTGCTGCAGAATTCTTGACTGTGGGAGGCTTAAGAATTTGAGTCCAATATTCTCACGAATAATTTTTGATCACCACTTCAATAGAGTTACTCTTTTCTTGAAACAATCTCTGATGTCTCTCACTCAAAATGTAGTACACCGTACGTGGCTGCTAATGTCAATCTTTGCAGAAGGCTCCATATACCATTACTCTAATGCATAGAGCTAATCTGTTGAATTAAAGGACTCCAATCAACACCCCACTTATCACCTCCAATCATACTTTTCAGAAAAGACCGCACTTAATAGACAACAATTGAAGAACATATGCTCATGAGAATCATTACATTCTTTGCACAAAGGACAATTCAGTTGAGCTGTAGGATTCCATTTTAAGATTTTATCTTGTGTTAATAACTTTTCTTGTATAGTTAGCGATAAGACAAATTGGCTATACCAAACAATGGTATACCAATCAACCCTTTTATTTGTATCAATATTATCATTTTTAACTGTCTTGACAAAAAGAAAACTTTACGTCTTCAACCTTTTTTGCTAATCCAAGCTACCTTATCTTGAAGATCATTGTTAATTGATGGGATTAAATAATTTGAGAGTACAAGATAATTTGCATACCAGTCAAAAGTATTGGAGACCCTTTTCCACTTATTATTTTTTTTAACGGCTTTAGTATATATAAAAAAGACTGAACTAGCAAGAAGCTAGAAAAGTTACAAACAAGATGAAATAGCATTACAAGGGTTACATATCCAATGAATCCACTGAATGGGGACTTTCTTTTGCCTACTAGAGCACCAAGTAAATGATGATAGTTTGATATTATCAAGGATATGATTAAACGTGAAAGCTTTTGAATGCTTCGAAAGCTTTCAAATAAGCAGCCCAATAAGCATATAAAAGGACTAGATAGGGAACACAGTTGAAGGATGGTGATTCAAATGCAAACTGTAATGCGACATACATGTTAAATGTACTTCTTAGACTATGAACCTTTTGTACTCTTTCTGTAGGTGTCGATTTACGAATTTTGCCAGGAACACAAAATGTATACATTGCCGAGAGCATCGTCCTAAGAGGCAGCTAAATGCTAGAGAGTGGGAGTGCCCCTCGTAACTCTCTCTAAAAAACTTTAGAATATTCTACTATACCTGAACCCATTTTGACCCGTTTCCCAAACCGACCCACCCATTTTGTGTACTTTATATACAGTAGGTCTCTGGTCTAATGTATTTGGGATTAAATATGTGTTAGGTGTGATTTCTTTAACTATACAATGTTGTTTGCCGGAAGTGCAACTGTGAACGGCCTAAAGATGTGGAAGCTAAAGCTGAATACGAAGAGCAAATGTGGAGGAAATCGTCTAAGTAACTATCTAAATAATAACTTAACTTGAAACTGTTGGACCTTGTAATTGCGTAAGTCTTGAAAGACAAAGGACTAAATGTGTTCAATAGAAACTTAATAACCGCTAGTTAGTTAAGTTAATTTCTGTAATTTGGTGAACGGTTCTGTCGTTTGGCTTGAAACCCTTCAAACAGTCACAACGTTTGGTTCATGTCCATTCGTTTAGTATATATATAGGATACAATGTAACGTTTAGAAAGTGTGTCTCTTTGTAACAATATAACCACAGATTATGTTGTTAATAAGAATCATATTCTTGTCAAATCTTGTTCTTATGTCTGAATTCGTTTATGGAAATAAACCTATGAAACAACCTGTGCATGGATTCTATATTGGTATCAAAAGCCAAAGGTTCAAACCTGGGAAAAACAAAGAAAGACCGAAGGTTGCAAGATTACAAGTTTGATTCAAGTCTTTGATCAAAATAATCAAGAGACTTAGAAGGGAAGAGACACGACGGATTTTTGGGAAGATAGTGCACGATCAGCACCAACGGAAGTTACAAGATAGCAACGACTTCAATCCAACGAAGATTGAAGGAACAAATATGGACACCAAACGAATTGGTGGGAGGTTTGTTGTGATCATTGGAGCGCGACAACAAAACAAGAAGAAAGAAACACATTGAACATTTTGATTCAGGAAAGAAGTACGCGACGTTTAAAACAGAGATACGTTGCCTAGATAACCAAGGGACGCAAGAAAGTAGTATACAACTTATCTAGTGTCGAATTTGCAAACGGAAGGACACCAAACGAAGTGGTGGCCTGCTTTTGTTGTGATCTCAGTACGCGACAACAGAAGGGTTTTGAAGAAGAGAACAATTGTTACCAAACCTTTGTTGGTGTCTTGTACACGACAACAAAGAAGAAGAAAGGAACCTGTTGCTTTACAACGCAACAAGGAAAAGGAAGACGTCAAGAAAGAAACCTTGTGTATAAATAACGAGATACACAAAGAAGAAAGAGGAGTTGCTTGTGGATGTGATATGGTATACCGGAGACAACAAAACAATCAAGGATTGTTTGGAGAAGGCGTTTAGCAATACAAAACAACAACAAAATAACGAAAAACAGGCTGATCACTTGTTTGTTAATAGAATACCGACGGGTATTAGAAGTTGTTGAAGATACAGCGTGGATTTAAGAAAGAAACAAGGAATATTGTGGTACAACGTTGGAAAGGGACAAGCAACAGCAGAATGACAAACAAAACTCTCATTTGTTTAGACGTTGAAGCAATACCGTGGGGTATTAGCGAAAAGGAAAAAGCAAACGACTTGCTTTTGGAAATACCAAGGAGTATTTGTGAGAGAAGGAATTTGGTGAAGAACTTGGAACGAAAAAACAACAAACAATAGAGTTTGATTGTGGCCAAGAACACATTGGGTGTTTTTGGCGAAAGAAGCCGAGACAAAAGGAGGTCTAGGGCACACACACGCCTTGTACCAAGTCGACACAAAACAAAGAGAAAGACAACGTGACAAGAAGTAAACAACGAACAACAACAACACGTTGATGAGACAGGAAGAAAGAAAGAAAGAGACGCGGAGAAGATGAAGATTCGGAGAACAAGACTTGAGAAATTAGGGGGGAAAATGTTGGACCTTGTAATTGCATAAGTCTTGAAAGACAAAGGACTAAATGTGTTCAATAGAAACTTAATAACCGCTAGTTTGTTAATTTCTGTAATTTGGTGAAGGGTTGTGTCGTTTGGCTTGAAACTCTTCAAATAGTCACAACGTTTGGTTCATGTCCATTCGTTTAGTATATATATAGGATACAATGTAACTGTTTAGAAGTGTGTCTCTTTGTAACAATATAACCACAGATTATGTTGTTAATAAGAATCATATTCTTGTCAAATCTTGTTCTTATGTCTGAATTCGTTTATGGAAATAAACCTGTGAAACAACCTGTGCGTGGATTCTATAGAAACGGATTCCTCAAGCTCATCGTTAGATGGGATGTTAAGATGTCAGATAGAACATGAAAGTTAGATGTACTCAGTTTTTTGAATATTTATCTTATGTTCAACTCTTATGGGCTTTCTGGCTTATTTTTTTTAGTTTAAGTTTTTGAAAACTGCATTATATGTTATCGTGCGCATAATCATGCTGGTTTATTTTTTGTAACTTTTTAAAGATTAATAGAAATGTGATAAGGTAATTTAATCAAGTTCTTACAGTTCAATTCAAGAGCATGTATATGAGATGTCACTTCTATGAATTGCACAAAAATTTATACATATATAGATTCCAGTGTGCACTTGTTTTGGGGTGTCATTTTAGGTACTTTGGAGAGAAATTCTGGAAAAGGAAGCATTTTGGACGTTTTCGGAGCATAAAAGTGAAGAATTCGACAAAGTGTCAAAATCTGCTGGAACAGTACTCCAGACGGCGTCAGGCCTTGACGGGCCAGAACACAATTTTGGAGCTTAAAGGGGGACGGCGTCAAGAAGGCTATCAATAAACCCTAACCACGGCGAGGTGACGGCGTCAAGCACATAACGTGATGCCGTCAGATCTGTTTTTCTATATATATTCGCATAATTTTTAGTCATTCGTGTGGAACTTTTTAGAGAGAAACCCTAGACGATTTTTGCAGCTTTTTTAAGGGTTGTATACCCTTGGATCTCTCATGTTACATTGAAGATAAGTATTCAATTAATCATTCAATATGTCTATGTGTTGTTTGATTCTATCTTGTTCTTGTCTTTTGTTTAACATGTTAGGCTAGATTTTCTTTGTGTTTGCTTAGATCTAATGAAACCTAACTATTGATTATTGATTGAATGGTGTGTTATTAATTGTATTGGATGGGTGATTATCGATGTTAGGCTTAAGAAAACTGGCAGACTTCCGGTTGGTAACATGCTTGAACGTCTTAAGAAACATGAACCAAGGTGTACTAAGGTTATTTTGATTGTATTTAATGCATGAGTGAATTCTAGTGATCCCATGTTAGGAGCTTCTTAGCCGGCTCGACATAGGAGTGAAGTAGGATCTCATAGAGTTAGGGGAAGTCCGTACACACCCCTACGAATGGTATTAAGGAATACAATCCGTCATCCATGCTATTAATACACACTAATCAATCAGTAAAAGATAGTTAGGGAGTAAGGAAATCTAAGTAAACACACTTCTCTCCATTATAGTTTTCACAACCACTTACTTTCTTGTTATTTTATTTTATTTGCATTAGTAGTTATTTGGGTTAGTTGACTAGCAACTAATTCCGCCCACTCTTCCAAAACCCGAGATTTTACTTGCTTTCGTTAAAACAAAAAAATACAAAAAGAATATTCCCTCACCCTTAGACCTATTAGAGTAGTTTTTCAATCCTAACGACACTATTCCCACAGAGAACGATCAATCCCTCGGTACTTGCCACTACACTATACTACATCGGTCAGGTACACTGCCTGGTGGGGATTGCAAGCTTCTCAAGATCCCTTGAGAGGTAAAACCCTAGTGCGTGGTCGCAATCCCGCGCATCAAAGTTTTTGGCACCGCTGCCGGGGAATAGTTATTGTTTAGGTTGAATTTTTATTTTATTAGGTCTACTCGCTAGGTTCCTTTCTAGTGAGATTTTTTTTATTTTATTTTTCTAGGATTTCTTCAGTCAATCTTATTTCTTCGTGTTTTTGTTCGTAACCATTACCATCCGCTAACATAGAAAGTGGTAATATCCTTGATCCAAACAACCCACCACCACAACAACCACCCCAACCAAACCAAACTCCTAGAGCCCGTACTTTAGGAGAGTACTCCCGTCCTAGCCACCATGGCTATCGAAACACCATTGAGCTCACCCAAGGAGCCAATGTGTCTCCCTTGGGATCCAACACCATCCGGTTGGTGCAAAGCGGATGCGCTTTCCATGGACTTCGTTCCGAAGATCCAAATCAACACCTCAAGGATTTCCTTAAGATCGTAGATTCCATAGACCTTGATGTTGAAACTCAAGAGACGACCCGACTACGTCTCTTCCAATTCTCTCTGCTAGACCATGCTAGTCAGTGGCTAGAGCGTCTACCCGCAGGATCCATCACCTCTTGGGATGATCTCACAACTCGCTTCTTAGCTCAATTTTTCCCACCGAGAAGAACCACAAAGCTAAGGAATGATATATTGGCGTTCCAACAACGCCAAGGAGAAACCCTCTACGAGGCACGGACTCGATTCAAGGACTTACTCCAAAAAATCCCTCATCATGGCATAGACCTTTGGCTCCAAGTCCAAATCTTCTATGACCATATCAATATCCCCACGAGGCAAACCATTGACCAAGCGGCCGGTGGTAAGCTACGTGATCTAAGTGCGGAACAATCATGGGATCTCCTAGAAGATCTTGCTCTTTATGACAACGAAAGTTGGAATGATCCCCGTGATTTGAATAAAACGGTCAAGGCAATATCTTTGCCTTCGAACAATTCAATCACTTCTGACCGTAGGATCATGGAACTTGAGGACCAAGTCAAGTTTCTTATGAAATCCCACGAGGCTCCTAAACCCTCAAGCCAAGTGAACAAAATCCCTTCTTCATGCGAATTATGTAGTGGTCCCCACGACACTCGTGATTGCATGGAACTCCCCGAACAAGCTTTTGCGGACTACGCATCCTCGCGTACCGACGGAGCGGGAGACAAGTGGTACACTTTCAAACCCGAGCCAAACCCTTACGGTGATTCCTACAATCCATCTTGGAAAAATCACCCAAACCTTAGGCGGAAGCCAAACCAAAACGCGCCCCAAAACAATTCTTCCAACCCACCTAATCGTTTTCAACCCAACGGTTCAAACTCGAACCGTACCTTCAACAACAATCCTTCCAACAACTATGGTAGTACCAATAACTTTGAAGGATTGATGTCCAATTTTATGGCATCTCAAGAAGCTCGTATAGCTAAATTCACATCCGAATTTAATCAACAACAACTAGAGATGACCAATAAGATTGACAACTTATTGAAGGCCCTCAACAACCAAGTGCTATCACCTCCACATAAGGACGCTAGGAACACAAATAGCGGACCCCAAGTCAAGGACCCTTCTTCATCCAAACAAGTCCACTTTCTTAATGTTGTCACTATTAAGCCAATCCCTAAGAATGAAATAGATAGTGAACATGAGGAGGAAGTTAAGACAATTGAGAATGAGGTTAAGGAAGTTGAGGTTGATAAGGAAGTTAAGATAAGTGAAGTAGAAGAAGTAGATAATGAAGAGGACTACTTCAATAGGTTACCCACTAAGGAAGAACGGGCATACCATAAGAATTTATTCAATGACCCCGAAACACCATACTCCTTAGGTAACCCAATCATCAAAACCGGTGACCCTTCCAACATCAACATACCATGCAATATAGGTCACTTGCATGTTTGGAAGGCTTACATAGATCTTAAGTCCCCAATAAACGTCATGACTAGGGCCCACTACAATCTAATTATGAAAAAGCAACTGGGACCTAGAACATTTCCTAGCACGGGGTGGATAAGCAATTTTGTAGGTAGAGTTAGGGGACTACATGTCTATATAGGGAATTTCACCTACGTCACCGACTTCGTGATCGTTGAGGATATTCGTCCGGTAGTTGACACATGCTTAACTCAAGAATTTTTTGGAAAGCCGTTTGTTGAGGCCTCTAAAATGAATTATGACCCATCTCTAGGGATAGTTAGATTCAGGGACGAGACCGATGATATAGCTTACCAAATGCCTTATAAGATAGAGAAATACCAACTCTTGTCAAACGTCGAGAAGGAGCACAAGCAAGCGGTCTACTATAGGAATGACAAGGATAGAAGTAGAGGAGTAGACTATGTCATGAATAGGATATTTGGGTTCTACAAAGAATGCTTGCAACTAGGTCCGGAATATAAGACTAAGCCCGAGGATAACCTAGAGGATGTGACCAATGATGAAGTCACGTAATGTACGGTGACTTTGAGTCTAGCTACAAGACTCGTTAATAAAGAAAACCGCTTCTTGGGAGGCAACCCAAGCTTTATTTGCTTTTTTTTTTCTTTTCTTTTGTCTTTGTTTCCGTATGTATGTTTTAATTTTTATCGTTATTGATTCATGCTTCAAACTAAATTGTAAAAATGCTTTATTTTGTTTTTAACTTCGTCTTAACTGCATATAAAGGTATTTTGCAAAAGATAAGTGTAAGGGAAATCCAAATCGGTTTATAAGAACAAATGAACATGAATCATAACAATATTAAATTAACATACATATTAGTAATTGTTCGAGTCAAATGCTTGTATCGAGTCATAATGATAGTTTGCAGGATTTCTAGGAAGTAAGAATTGAGTTTTTCCAGATATTTTCCGGAAACTTAACATGAGAAATCTGTCAGATCACTTCTGACGGCGTCAAGCTCCAGGCTGACGCCGTCAAGTGCAGTTTTCTGAAATTTTTTTGAAAATTTTGTTTTTCCTCCGGAATCATAAAGTGCATTATAAAATCTCTAACTTATAAACTCCAGGAATCTACAAAATATTCAGTCCACAAGCATTATATCCTTATACAAATTTATCACGCCGATGTTATGCAGGTTTTCGTGTTTGTTTTCTCAGGTATAACAGGTTATTTTGGACAAGAAGATGATTTATATTTCGGAAGGGAAGCTTTGAGTGTTCATTTTCTTGGAAGAAGATCTAACCATGTTACCCTTTTATCTACCGAGCGAATCAGGGGAGTATTTGATTTCATTCTTTTACCTTATTTACTTTTACATCTTATTATTTGAACATTGGGGACAATGTTCATCTTAAGTGTAAGGGGGGGGGGTAAATTATGATACCTTAGAGAATGCAATTACGCTTGATTTTTGTTTGTTTAATGGTAGGTGTGTAATAAAACTGAGATAAATACCTGTTAGGGCAATTTTAGTGCCAAATTTAAAAATTTTTACAACATTTAGGAGTGAAACTTTGGTCTTAATAAGCGTCTCATGGATAGGAGTTATATGACTAGCACAAAAAACCGTACCACTAAAAAATTTTCCACCCCAAATATGTGAGGTTCGCCCCTAGAATTGGTAGGAAAAGCATTCATCTTTAATGCTATAATGTGTGTACTGGTAGCACTTAGATTCTAGAACTTGCGTTAGGACCATCCCGAATCCACAAGTGAGACTACATTCGTGAAGTTAGATTTACTACATGATAAGAGGCATTAGGATTAACCCATTGTTTTACACCTGTGTTTTTGTTATAATTACTTTGGCTACATTGGTCAAGTAATTCTCCCACACCCTTACGTTGTACCCATTTTTGGTACACGATCCCCCTAGTACAACCCTCCAGAGCCTATCATTTTCGTTTCTAACTTTAAGCATTTTACTTAAAGGAAGAATTTGTTACACCCCACTTAAATGTACACCCAAATCGCCTTAGCCTACCTTGTATGCACTCACCTTTAGTGCATTATTGTGACAACATTTGTTTAGACCCTTAGTTAATTATCTAATTGATTACATGGTTGCTAAGTCGAGTCATATCCTTGTACATATTGTTTTGGGACGATTGGGACTCATGGGTAAAGTACTAGTGTAATGGAGTAATGGGGAAGAACAACATTATTACCCCCATATGTGCTAAATATTTTAAAAGTACTCCAAGTGTTTCGATATCTTAATTCGAGTTATTAGAATAGTTATTTGTAAAGTATGTAAAAGTTCAAGTGTAAGGGGAGAACCGAGGCCCCTATGATGTATTATTTTGGATGGTAGGGCAAGAATGTATGAAAAAAAAAATCAAAAAATCAAGAAAAATACAAAAAAAATGAGAAAAAGAAAAGTAGAAAAAACATACGGACTATCATCCCGTTTCTTTTTATGTTTATTTTATATTTATTAGTTTTTGATTAGCGTAAGTCGACTCTAGTCTTGGCTTAGCAACGCCATATTGTACATGTAATTAATCAAGATCTTTAACTCGCCACCAGTAAAATATCCCTTTTCCAACAAAACCGTGTTTATCATATCCCTACACCTCATTACAACCCTTTTGTAAAGTCCTCTTTGATAGTTTATCTTAGGTGCTTACGCCTAGTGGAGAAGGTTCTCGATCCTTTCCCAAGCCTATGGTAATCTATTTGCTATGACAGGTATTGAGATGTAACACCCCCAAAAGTTGTCAATAACAGCGGAAGACTTAATAATGACAGCGGAAGACTTTCGGGGTATTACTTCAAGGATCTTTGGCACAATCATAGAAAACGACACAAAGTGACGTATTAAAGTTTAGTTTTATTGAAAATACCAAATATTCAAGACATAATATGTTTCATTATTTAAACAACAAGTTTATTTGAAATGTATCAAAACATTTATTTAAGCCCGTGCTGGTTTATATGCCCACTCCGTGCCTTCATGGTCCTTCTTGCTTAATTTCCTGAGATAAACATGCTAAAAGTCAACAAACGTTGAGTGATATTCATAGGTTTGAAAATTAAACAGTTGAACAGAAGATATAGTCATTTATTGCAAATGTATGCAATCAAACAAGTTGTAAACAGTTCATATCCGTTATTGCATTAAGCTCATGACACACAACGATTTAACAGCCAATCATATTTAATAATATGACGTAACTTAATAATATGCCCCCAAGATAGGTTTTTGTCAGTTACCTATGTCATCCAAATAATGTGCGTTTGGTAGTTTTCTCCAACGACCAAACGGGGATTGTCAATCCCTAATAGATCTATCCACAGTTATTTACGGTCACTCAACAAGTGATTAAGGTTCATGATCGAGGGACTTTCGACAATAGCTACTTAAGCAATAATAACGGTTAGCCGGTATTTCAATACCAAAATAAAAGGACTTGTGTTCGGTTTTAAGCATGTATCTCCCCACATAAAACAGTTAAAAAGTGGGCTATGAACTCACCTTAGTAGTACAGTAGATGTAGCGGTATCGTAAATTGAACGATGCTAGGCAACGGCTTCACACACAACCTAAAATATAATGCAAGTTTCAGTTGATAGTCTAAGTCCGGTTTTTATCGCGAATATTAGTCATTTTAGTCATGAACAAAACTCGTGTTTGTTTAAATGCTTAAAGTTCAAAATAAAGTTATATGTATATATAAATTGTAAGTACAATGATCGATGATCGATGGAAAGTCATCATAAATAAGTCATAGTTTGTAAACGATAAGTTACGATGAAAGTTTAAAAGAATAACGAATAACGTAACGTCGTTATCGTTAAAAATTTAATTATAGTCGCGAATTATATCACGTATATATAAGTTAAACTTATCAAGTTTTCACACTAAATACACTTACATTAATATATAAAACATTAATAATATTATAGAAAATCCTTTAAGTTTTACCATAGTTACATTTTTAACTCTAACGATATAAACTTTACACCGTTAGTCCAAAGTTAACGATTTTTACAATTTAAGTCCAAATAGTATCAACGTTTACATTTATTAACTCCATGTTTTATATTTAACATTTTCTAACTCATAAAAACAGTTTTGACAGTTTTTACCCATAGTTTGCAAATTTGGCAGTTTTAGTCCCTCGGCCAAGAAATTTTGCAAACTTAGTCCAAAAATCAATAAACTTAAAATTTAACATTTTGACTTTTTCTATAAGCTCAGTATACTTAGATAAGCTTAATTCAACAGCTTATTTTATTAAAATCACTTTTTACACCTAATGGGCCTTAACGAGCTAAAAATAAGGCCCATTAACGTTTTATGATCCATTGGGCTTACGGGGATTTTGGGCCTGGACTTGGGTTCATTTTTAGAGTGTAAAAATGTTATGAAATAGCTTATTAGGTCAGATTATCAAAGGAGCTTATTGGGCTTAAGTTAAGCCCATGTTAAGTTATTTAGTTTTATAAAAATCTGTTTTGGTTGCTACAAAAGGGGTCGGGCAAATAGGTTAAATGAGTTTATTAGGTTGAATAAAATGTTATTCCTAATTGTTTACCAAGTGGTTAACGAGGTCAAGTCATAAAATGGTGTGGTCATGTGTCGAAATAAACATTTACGAGGCTAAAGTGTTTGGCAAAAGTCATTTCTGAAAAACAGTTAGGACTTAGAAAAATATTCTAAGTCTTTAAACTAAATTCGAATGTGTCTTGTGGCTTTCTAAACGTGTCAAAATAAATAAGTAAACGTTATTATTAGTTTCGAAACTTTGTGTCACTCAATTGTTAGCATGTCAAACATCTTATAGGTCGAATAATATGTGTATGTCACGTTTGATATTAACAAAATAATGAATCAAAGTAAACGTTCCAAATCTCAAAGTAATGAAAAGAAAATAGTAAAATGGTTCAAGTATTCTCACCTCACCTCAAAAGGGTGGGGTAAAATGGTACGTATGGATCAAGTTGGTACGAAGGTTGAATGTAGGACGGTTCACGACACACCAAGGTTCAAGACGAGCAACGAATGGTTCTCTTGACTTGCTTCTAACTCCTCGTACGCTAGCCAACTTCTTGTCCCAAAACCACTCATAAAACTAATTTAATTTGTAATAGTGATGAGTTTTCGTGTGTGTTTACAACTGAGCTCGCAAGGGTGATTCTTTAGGCAATATATGAGTCTAAAGGTCACAAGAGATTGAGAGTAGGATAGAATTTTTGCATGTTCACCTCTTCCTTTGTCCAATCGAAATGTTACAAAGCTAAGAATGTGTAAGATCATCTCATGTTTCTTTCTGACATTCCTGACAGCTTATGTGACGTTTAGGATTCGTTTTGTGGTGATTGGGGAGCATGGGAGGTGGTTTAGAAGCTTGGTGACACGTTTTTGTAATATTTCTCAAAACAGTTTTCATGGTTTACTTGGGACAGTTTTAAGGCAGTAAACGTGCGAGTTATGTAACAAATTTTATCATTCTTAATTCTTTGCTAGGTGGTAAATTAGATTGTGCAAAAATATGTACCTGTTGTGTGTCGAAATCGTGAGAAAAATGGGGCGTTTTGTAGCTTGCTCGCGTCTGGAAACCAAAAAGAAAAGAAAAGAAATAAGGGGTGCTGGGTTGGGCTTGTTGGGCTTCATGGGTTGACAGGCCCAAAACAAGAAAAAGAAAAGAAATAATGAGTCCATTAGGTGCTGTTTTGGTTTAACGTGGCCCAATGGGTCACGGGGGCCCACATAGCCAGTTTCGAGAGTTGGGTTTCGGTCCAATAATATTAGTGAGTAATCTCGGGAATTTTCGTAGGCTCTGGAAATATATAAATAGTGTACGGATATTAAACGAAACGTATATTTATAAAATAATACGATTAAAAATATATTTGCGATATTTAGACTATCTAGGTTTGTGTAGGCATCGTTCCTAGGCAAAATGTCATAGTGATTTACGTAACATGTCATGTATAACAAAAAAAAATTTATTACCCGCAAAATGGCATTTATATATAGTAACATTCATTTATTCACAATTCGATATTTACTAATCGCATAGGAAAATTACGAGGGGCTACATGAGAGATATTGTTCATTTTATTTATAAGATATAATTCTATGACACCTAAGAGATGTGAGTATCTAAACACTACTTGTGAGGTGCTAGTATGTAATCTCCGTGCTTATTATGATTAAAGTGGAACGATTATTTATTGTAATTACTTTTATATTAGCGTTAAATGACCCCTAACTTGTATTTTGATTAGAATAAAAGCGCATTTGCTTGAGGACAATCAAATCTCAAGTGTAAGGGTATTTGATCAGGCGAAAAGTGTACCGCTTTTCGGGGGTCATTTAAGCCCTAAATCGTATTTATTTGATCAAATATCGCTCTAAATCGTTCCTTTTGTCATTTTAGGTACTTTGGAGAGAAATTCTGGAAAAGGAAGCATTTTGGACGTTTTCGGAGCATAAAAGTGAAGAATTCGACAAAGTGTCAAAATCTGCTAGAACAGTACTCCAGACGGCGTCAAGACCAAGCTTGACGGCGTAAGGCCTTGACGGGCCAGAACACAATTTTGGAGCTTAAAGGGGGACGGCGTCAAGAAGGCTATCAAGAAACCCTAACCACGGCGAGGTGACGGCGTCAAGCACATAACGTGACGCCGTCAGATCTGTTTTTCTATATATATTCGCATAATTTTTAGTCATTCGTGTGGAATTTTTTAGAGAGAAACCCTAGACGATTTTTGCAGCTTTTTTAAGTGTTTTATACCCTTGGATCTCTCATGTTACATTGAAGATAAGTATTCAATTAATCATTCAATATGTCTATGTGTTGAAGATCTAATGAAACCTAACTATTAATTATTGATTGAATGGTGTGTTATTAATTGTATTGGATGGGTGATTATCGATGTTAGGCTTAAGAAAACTGGCAGACTTCTGGTTGGTAACATGCTTGAACGTCTTAAGAAACATGAACCAAGGTGTACTAAGGTTATTTTGATTGTATTTAATGCATGAGTGAATTCTAGTGATCCCATGTTAGGAGCTTCTTAGCCGGCTCGACATAGGAGTGAAGTAGGATCTCATAGAGTTAGGGGAAGTCGGTACACACCCCTACGAATGGTATTAAGGAATACAATCCGTCATCCACGCAATTAATACACACTAATCAATCAGTAAAAGATAGTTAGGGAGTAAGGAAATCTAAGTAAACACACTTCTCTCCATTATAGTTTTCACAACCATTTACTCTCTTGTTATTTTATTTTATTTGCATTAGTAGTTATTTGGGTTAGTTGACTAGCAACTAATTCCGCACACTCTTCCAAAACCCGAGATTTTACTTGCTTTCGTTAAAACAAAAAAATACAAAAAGAATGTTCCCTCACCCTTAGACCTATTAGAGTAGTTTTTCAATCCTAACGACACTATTCCCGCAGAGAACGATCAATCCCCCGGTACTTGCCACTAAACTATACTACATCGGTCAGGTACACTGCCTGGTGGGGATTGCAAGCTTCTCAAGATCCCTTGAGAGGTAAAATCCTAGTACATGGTCGCAATCCCGCGCATCAAAAGACTAAAAAAGCATTGGGCAAAATAAACAGGCACGCCGGCAACGCGGCGACCGTTGCCAACCTTGTATAAGTACAAATGCAACATAATAAAAAGCTAGATGGGCTTGACTCAATACAAATTATGTAACACATTCAATAATAGTCCACTAACACTCATTATCCATGGGTATTTAGGGATTAAAAGGGCTTTGGTTAGAGAAGAAATCACCCCATTGTCTATTTGAAAAGTCGGAAAGGTGAACAATGCATCGTAAAGGGACCTGGTGAAGAGGGAAATGTTGTCCATGTAATGTAAAGGGGATTTTAGTATGAAATGCAATGTAAAGGGGACTTTAGTAATTCAAATTTTAAAATCTTTATTAATTCCACAATTAACTTATAACTAATTACAATTAACTTATAACTAATTACGTTCATGTAATTAAGGTGTTGTTTATTTATTAAGAAACTTTGGATCTGATTCACACACTTTATCTGAATATATGGTTGAAAAGTCTGAATCTGATTCCGTCTTCATCTGGATAAGTGGTTAAGAAATATGTATCAGAATCAAATAAACCTGTTTGCTTTTGTAAATATGTCTGACTGTGTTGATGCGCGAGATTGCGACCACGCAACAGGTTTTACCTCTCAAGGGATCTTGAGAAGCTTGCAATCCCACCAGGCAGTGTACCTGACCGATGTAGTATAGTGTAGTGGTAAGTACGGGGGATTGATCATTCTCTCACAGGGAATAGTGTTCGTTAGGTATGAAAAACTACTCTAATAGGTCTAAGGGTGAAGGAAAATTATTTTTGTATTTTTATATTTTTTTGAAAGCAAGTAAAATCTCGGGTTTGAAGGAGTGGGCGGATTTAGTTACTAGTCAACTAACCCAAAAACTACTATTGCAAGTAAAATTAAAATAACAAGAAAATAAAAAGTTGTGAAACTTATATGGAGACAAGTGCAGATATTCTTAGGAGATCTCCATGATTTGTTCGCACTTAGATCACGTAAGCTTACACTGTGCCGCTTGGGTCAATGGTTGCCTCGTGGGAATATTGATATCCGTGCCAATAGAACGATGTTGGACTTGGAGCCAAAGCTCGTACATACCCATATGAAGGGACTTTCTGGAGTAGTCCTTGATATCGAGTTCCCATGCTCGTAGAGGGTTTCCGCCGTTGACGTTGTTGGACATGCCAAGATATCATCTCTTAGCCTTGGTAGTTCTTTCCCCGGTGGGAAAAATTGAGCTAAGAAGCGAGTTTGTGAGATCATCCCAGAGGTGAATGGATCCTGCGGTGACGCCTCTACGCCATTGACAGCCATGGCTCGCAGGAGAATTGGAAGAGACGTAATCCGGTAGTCTCTCGAGTTTCAACATCAAGGTCTATTGGAATCTACGATTTTGAGGAACATCCTTGAGATGTTGATTTGGATCTTCGGAACGAAGTCCATGCGGAAGGCGCATCCGCTTTGCACCAACGTATGTGTGTCGGATCGCAAGGGAGTGACATTGGCTCCTTGGGTGAGCTTCAATGGTGTTTCGATAGCATGGTGACCCCCAGCACGGGAGTACTCTCCAAAGTAAACGGGCTCCTAAGGAGGTTGGGTTTGGTTGCTTGGTGGTTGCTTGTGGTGGTGGGTTGTTGGGATCAAGGATACTTCCACCCCTTCATTATTCGGTGTAATGGTTACGCACAACAAACACGAAGAAAAAGATAGACTAAAGAAGACCTAGAAAAATAAATACCCACCAAACCTCACTAGAAAGGAATCCTAGTGAAGTCAGACCTAATAACAATAAAAATTCAACCTAGAACAATATCTTATTCCCCGGCACGGCGCTAAAACATATTCCCCTGATTCGTTTGGTGTGGATAGTGAGGTAACATGGTTAGATCTTCTTCCAAAAAAGATGAACGCTCAAAGCTTCCCTTACGAAATATAAATCATCTCCTTGTCCAAAATAACCTGTTAACCTGAAAAACAATAAAGGCGAACCTCGCGTAAAATCGGCGGTATAATCTATAATAGGATATAATGCTTGTAGAATGAATGTTTTTGCAGAATTCCTGGAGATTATAAGTTAGAGAATTAACAAAACTTTTTATGATTCCGGAAGAAAAACAAAACTTTCAAAAATTTCAGAAAATTACTGCCTGACGCCGTCAGGTTGTAATGCCTGTCGCCGTCAGAATTCCTAGAGATTATAAGTTAGAGAATTAACAAAACTTTTTATGATTCCGGAAGAAAAACAAAACTTTCAAAAATTTCAGAAAATTACTGCCTGACGCCGTCAGGTTGTAATGCCTGACGCCGTCAGAAATGATCTGACGGAATTCTCATGTTAAGTTTCCGGAAAATTTTTGGAAAAACTATACCTTACTTCCTGGAATTCCTGCAAAAACATCATTATGACTCGATACAAGCATTTGACTCAAACAAGTATTAATATGCATGTTAATTTACATTGTTATGATTCATGTTCATTTGTTCTTATAAACTGATTTAGATTTCTCTTACACTTATCTTTTGCAAAATACCTTTATATGTAGTTAAGACGAAGTTAAAAACAAAATAAAGCATTTTCACAAGTTAGTTTGAAACATGAACCAATAACAAGAAAAATAACCTACATACGGAAATAAATAAAATCAAACAAACAAACAAATAAACACAAAGCAAATAAAGCTTGGGTTGCCTCCCAAAAAGCGCTTTTCTTTATTAACGAGTCTTGTAGCTAGACTCAAAGTCACCGTACATTACGTGACTTCATCGTGGGTCATGGTCTCTAGGTCATCCTCTTGTCCGGTTTTATAATCCGGTCCTAATTTCAAGCAATCCTTGTAGAACCCAAATATTCTACTCATGACATAGTCCACTCCTCTACTTCTATCCTTATCATTCCTATAGTAGACCGCTTGCTTGTGCTCCTTCTCAAGGTTTGACAAAAGTCGGTATTGCTCTATCTTATAAGGCATTTGGTAAGCTACATCATCAGTCTCGTCCTTGAACCTAACTATCCCTAGAGATGGGTCATAGTTCATCTTAGAGGCCTCAACAAACGGCTTTCCAAAAACTACTTGAGTTAAGCACGCATCTATTACCGGGCGAATGTCCTCAACAATCACAAAGTCGCCGATATAGGTGAAATTCCCTATGTAGACATGCAGCCCCCTAACTCTACCTACAAAATTGCTCACCCACCCTGTGCTAGGAAATGTTTTAATTCCCAGTTGTTTTTTCATTATAAGATTGTAGTGGGCTCTAGTCATGATGTTTATGAGAGACTTAAGATCTATGTAA
Source organism: Artemisia annua (assembly GCA_014162995.1). Classification (NCBI taxonomy): domain Eukaryota; kingdom Viridiplantae; phylum Streptophyta; class Magnoliopsida; order Asterales; family Asteraceae; genus Artemisia; species Artemisia annua. Next base: position 28,720 of record LBNU01016917.1, on the reverse strand, counting down.
GCTTTCCAAACATGCAAGTGACCTATATTGCATGGTATGTTAAGGTTGGTAGGGTCACCGGTTTTGATGATTGGATTACCTAGGAAGTATGGTGTCTCGGGGTCATTGAATAGATCCTTATGGTATGCACGTTCTTCCTTAGTGGGCAACCTATTGAAGTAGTCCTCTTCGTCATCTACTTCTTCTACTCCACTTACCTTAGCTTGCTTATCAACCTCTACTTCCTTAACCTCATCCTCATTTTTCCTAACTTCCTCCTTATGCTCACTATCTATTTCATTCGTAGGGATTGGATTAATAGTGACAACATTGACGAAGTGGACATGTTTGGATGAAGAAGGGTCCTTGATTTGGGGTCCGCTATTAGTGTTCCTAGCGTCTTTATGTGGAGGTGATAGCACTTGGTTGTTGAGGGCCTTCAATAAGTTGTCAATCTTATTGGTCATCTCTACTTGTTGTTGATTAAATTCGGATGTGAACTTAGCTATACGAGCTTCTTGAGATGCCATAAAATTGGGCATCAATCCTTCAAAGTTATTGGTACTACCATAGTTGTTGGAAGGATTGTTGTTGAAGGTACGGTTCGAGGAGGGACCGTTGGGTTGAAAACGATTAGGTGGGTTGGAAGAATTGTTTTGGGGCACGTTTTGGTTTGACTTCTACCTAAGGTTTGGGTGATTTTTCCATGAGGGGTTGTATGAATCACCGTAAGGGTTTGGCTCGGGTTTGAAAGTGTACCACTTGTCTCCCGCTCCGTCGGTACGCGAGGATGCGTAGTCCGCAAAAGCTTGTTCGGGGAGTTCCATGCAATCACGAGTGTCGTGGGGACCACTACATAATTCGCACGAAGAAGTGATTTTGTTCACTTGGCTTGAAGGTTTAGGAGCCTCGTAGGATTTCATAAGAAACTTGATTTGGTCTTCAAGTTCTATGATCCTACGGTCGGAAGTGCTTGAATTATTCGAAGGCAAAGATATTGTCTTGACCATTTTATTCAAATCACGGGGATCATTCCAACTTTTGTTGTCATAAAGAGCAAGATCTTCTAGGAGATCTCATGATTGTTCCGCACTTAGATCACGTAGCTTACCACTGGCCGCTTGGTCAATGGTTTGCTTCGTGGGGATATTGATATGGTCATAGAACATTTGGACTTGGAGCCAAAGGTCTATACCATGATGAGGGACTTTCTGGAGTAAGTCCTTGAATCGAGTCCATGCCTCGTAGAGGGTTTCGCCTTGACGTTGTTGGAATGCCAAGATATCATTCCTTAGCTTGGTAGTTCTTCCCGGTGGGAAAAATTGAGCTAAGAAGCGAGTTGTGAGATCATCCCAAGAGGTGATGGATCCTGCGGTAGACGCTCTAGCCATTGACTAGCATGGTCTCGCAGAGAGAATTGGAAGAGACGTAATCGGGTAGTCTCTCGAGTTTCAACATCAAGGTCTATGGAATCTACGATTTTGAGGAAATCCTTGAGATGTTGATTTGGATCTTCGGAACGAAGTCCATGGAAGGCGCATCCGCTTTGCACCAACCGTATGGTGTCGGATCGCAAGGGAGTGACATTGGCTCCTTGGGTGAGCTTAATGGTGTTTCGATAGCCATGGTGGCTAGCACGGGAGTACTCTCCCAAAGTACGGGCTCTAGGAGGTTGGTTTGGTTGTGGTGGTTGTTGTGGTGGTGGGTTGTTGGGATCAAGGATATTACCACCTTCCATGATGTCGGATGGTAATGGTTACGAACAAAAACACGAAGAAAATAGATAGACTAAAGAAGATCCTAGAAAAATAAAATAAAAACCTCACTAGAAAGGAATCTAGTGAGTAGACCTAATAAAATAAAAATTCAACCTAAACAATAACTAATCCCCGGCAGCGGCGCTAAAAACCTGATGCGCGGGATTGCGACCACGCAACAGGTTTTACCTCTCAAGGGATCTTGAGAAGCTTGCAATCCCACCAGGCAGTGTACCTGACCGATGTAGTATAGTATAGTGGTAAGTACGCGGGATTGATCGTTCTCTCACAGGGAATAGTGTTCGTTAAGTATGAAAAACTACTCTAATAGGTCTAAGGGTGAAGGAAGATTATTTTTGTATTTTTATATTTTTTTGAAAGCAAGTAAAATCTCGGGTTTGAAGGAGTGGGCGGAATTATTACTAGTCAACTAACCCAAAAACTACTATTGCAATTAAAATTAAAATAACAAGAAAATAAAAGGTTGTGAAACTTATATGGAGACAAGTGTGCTTACTTAGATTTCCTTACTCCCCAACTATCTTTTACCGGTTAATTAGTGTGTATTCATTGCGTGGATGACGGGTGTATTCCTTAATACCATTCGTGGGGTGGCGTACGTACTTCCCCAACTTTATAAGCTCCTACTTCACTCCTATGTCGAGCCTGCTAGAAGCTCCTAACATGGGATCATTAGAATTCGCTCATGCATTAAATGTAACCATAAAAACCTAGTACGCTTTGGTTCATATTTCTTAAGACGTTCAAGCACGTTACCATATAGGAGGTTGGCTAGTTTTCTTAAGCCTAACATCGATAAACAATCATCCAATACAAGTAATAACACACCAACAACCAATAATCAATAGTTAGGTTTCATTAGATCTAAGCATACACAAAATAAATCTAGCCTAGCATGTTAATTGAAAGACAAGCATAAGATATAATTAACCAACACATAGACATATTGATTAATTTGAATGGAGACTTATCTTTAATTGAACATGGAAGAATCAAGGGTGAAAAACCCTTGAAAAAGCTGTCAAAATCGTCTAGGGTTTTGTTCTCAAAAGTTGCACACTAATGAATGAAAAATAGAAAAGCATATATAGAAAATACACTCTGACGGCGTCGGGTTATAGGTCCTGACGCTGTCAGCTCGCCGCCATTAGGGTTCTCGGATGGCCTAGATCTACTTCTGACGCCGTCACTTGTAAAATAGCTCTGGGCCGTCTCTCTTAAGCATTACACCTGACGGCCTAGGATTATTAACACATGACGCCGTCAGGTGTAAACATCACAATTCTTGCTTAGGGCGTCACGTATAGTCAGAATCCACTCCTTTGTCTTGGTTGGCTGACGGCGTCACCTTGTGACTCTGACGCCGTCAGGACGAATTTCCAGCATTCTTTTGAGACTTTGTGATTTTCTTCACTTTATGCTCCAAAAACGTCCAAAATGATGTGTTTTCCAGAATTCTTCTCAAAAGTACATAAAATGACAAAATGAACGATTTAGGACAATATTTGATCATATTAACTCGAATTAGGGCTTAAATGACCTTTTAAAATGGGTACACTATTCACCTGATCATCATGTGTTAAACTATCAGTTTTACACTTTAAATATAAACAATTGCATTAACTCGAGAAATAAATTTATTAAACATAAAGATAATAAAAATAATAATTATTATTATTATTATTATTATTATTATTATTATTATTATAATAATAATAATAATAATAATAATAATAATAATAATAATAATAATAATAATAATAATAATAATAATAATAATAATAATAATAATAACAACAACAATAATAACAATAATAATATAGTCAATTGAAAATAGAAGTATTTTAGACAAAACATTCAATCTCACATTTATTTGACAAAAACAAATGTGACAGTGTTTTTAAAAACGATTAACTAAATGAGTTGTGTTAGAGTTGAGATATACAAGTCCGCTAACCCGAACTCTATAATTTAAACAAAATAGGAATTGTCGATAATTACTATCATGTTTTACATTCTTAATCTAACATAAAATATGTAATTATTCTATTTGAATGTACTTTTAATACAAAATACCAAGTTGTAAAAAGAAATCATCTGAAAAAAAGAAAATAAAAAAAATAAAAATAAATAATAGGAGATAAACGCCTAGGTTTTATTAGTGTTTAGTTTAGATAACATGTTCTACTTGATCAAGGTAGAACATGTTAATTAGTTTGTAAATTATTAAGTGTTAGAGATTATGAATGTAAAACCTTGTTCATAATAATGATTGATTCTATGTTTGAATATTCCGCCTTCATTATTATGTGTTCCTAGATATAATATTAGACCTAGTCTAAGAGCTACAACGATCTTCAATGTTTGCAATTTCATTCTGATTGGTTCACGTTTTATTTTGAACGCTACACAAAACACTCACCACAAATATCACAAATCGTTAATTATATGCCGCTAGAAATTCTGTTGCTATGCACGGGTACTCGTCTAGTTGTCAAAGAGTTTATACATAAACTATGTGATGATGACTTGAATATGGATATTACATTTGACCCATTAAGGAAAAATATTCATGGGTAAACTTGACTATGAACTTTGAGTTTAATTTGGATTAGGGTTTTCCGGTTGATTCACATATTGGTGTCAAGTATTTTGTAAGGTTGCATTTTTGTGATATTTTAGTGTTCATACAAATAACGTTTAAAAACGTTATTTCTACGGAGTTGATTTGCACACCAAATAAATTAATGGGACACCACAATATTTGCATATGTTACAACATACCATGTGCATACCTGTGGTGTCCCCATCAATTTATTTGGTGTGCAAATCACCTCCCCTATTTGTATTTTTCGACTTCTCTAAGGTGGTGTTTGTTTTCTAAAGAATACCTCTTAACAGCCTCTTAATCTAACTCATTTAGACGCAGTCAGATGTTTAGCCCAAAAAGTGTGTTTTTTTTATGTCATTAAGAGGTGGTAAGAAGCAGTCAATTTTAAAAGCGTTTGTTTTTTGTGACCGTTAAGAGGCATTAAGAGGCATAAAGCTCTTGAACTAGATGGGGGAGGAGGTGTCTTAACACCTCTAAATGTTTTTTTTACATTTTTTTTCTTTTCCTTTTGTTATGCTTTATTTTTTTTTTATTTTTTTTTGAGTGTTTTTTTTGGTTCAATTTTTTTGTTTTTTGTTTTTGTTTCAACTTTGTCTTTCGTATTAAAAGTCTGTTTAAATAGAATCATAATGTATTTCTGTTAGATAAAGAATGTAAAACAGGATAATAATTATGTGACAAGTCATATTTTGTTAAATTAGAGGGTTCAGTTGGTTGACTTATATATCTTAACTCTAAACCAACCCATTTAGTTAATTGTTTTGAAAAGTTCAATCTAAACGCAAGTTTCTTTTTGTCAAATAAACATGAGATTCAATGATTTTTTTTTAATTTTTATTTTTTTCAAAATACTTTTAGCTTTTAGTTGAGTAAATTATAATTTATATTTTTACATTTAATAAAGTTTATTTATCGCATGAATACGATCGTTTATATTTAAATTGTAAACACCGATAGTTTAACACATTCATGCATTTTTACAAAACAAACAGTTTTATTTTAGTCAGATTCAGACTTTTTAACGACTTATTCAGATTAAGATATAATCAGATTCAGACTTTTCAACCATATATTCATATTCAGATGTGCGAATCAGATTCAGGGCCTCTTAAAAAACAAATAACACCTAAGTTTTGATAATAACAAAATGTAAAAACATTCTAAAAAAAATAAACATAAACAAGTTATTAGTCGTAAATTTTCATTTCGACGTAAATCAATGTAGGTATGAACAAACAACCCATAAACTTGATGGATGGTCAAAGAAAATAATTTTTTATCTTAAACTTCACATTTTTATAAATGAGACAAAATGGTTTTACAAAAACTTATTAGACAATTATTTTTGTATTTTAGAAAAGATTTTATTAGGAAAACGAGGTTGGCAACGGTCGCCGCGTTGCCGGCGTTCCTGTTTATTTTGCCCAATGCTTTTTTAGTCTTTGCCTTTCGACTCTTTTTTTTGTTGCATGGGCAAAGCATAATGTTTAACTCTACTGTTTTTTATCCCATTTTTTTTGGGCGAGTCTATGCAATTTGATTACGATTGCAGCAATGATACTAACATACTCGGGTAATAATACTAATATTTTCCAAGTCAATAAACATATTTTGGTAATAATACTTACATTTTCCAAACGCGTGTTCCAGTTTCCAGGAAAGGCTATGTATCTGGTATATAGCATTCCCATGGTCGACACCTAATTTTTTGTATTTTTGATTCCAGTAGCAGCAGTGAACCGTAACCTGATGCCACAGCAGTTTCACACATCATGCAGCTGCAACCCTTCGCCTGTCAACTCCTCCATGCAAGTCCATCTACTATACCACTCCCTGTTTGAGCTTACTTGAAGATGTAGTACTTGCCTCTTTCTTATTTCGGGCCTGCAAGCATAAAAATGTAACTTTAGTTGGTTATTGAAAATTATTGTAAGTTCTAGAAATATAAACCTCCATTCTTTACAATTATGAATATTTTAATTTAGTAAAGATTGAAACCAAGAAAATGAAGCAGTTGATCATAAAAATGTTCGACAATGTAAATATGACGCCTAGTTTCCTTTTAACAGCTGCTAATTGGAAAATGACCAATTCGAAGATTCCGAAAACGAAATTACGCATGCACATGGTACTATATCCATTGAAAAATTACTGAAAGCAGCCGTTGTTAAGGAGTGTCCCATTTTTCGTGTATTACCTCGTTACAGTACTAAGAGGTTCAAGTCAAATGACCTAGGGGTACCCCTGTTTTCAAATCTTAGTAACCGGATATGCACACAAAAAAAGGCTATTCCAAACAACTTCAAAGTCAAGAACGTAAATCCTAAAGTATACAACACAACCCTCTAACTTCATATTGAATCACTTTGCGCAACTCTAAATAAATTAGAAAGTTAAACAAACAAAAAAGGTGTTGCTGTTTTAAACAATCAATTAATAGTTGACGTGACATACTCTAAGTGGGTACGTGACATCTACGCTAACTAAACTGTAACAATATACCGTAAATTCAATGACGAATGTGTATGTACCCGTCTTTGTGTTAACAATAATGTCGAGAAAGCTTCTTCAAGCAGCATGTAACATCAGCAATTTCTGATCATTTGTGACCTGCATTCAGAAGATTTGTAAGACCGTATCAAGTATTTGAAAGTAAGAAATATTTCATATGAGATATAACGAAAAGACAAATAGATTTCAAGATTATGCCTTCTAGAAACATGTACCTTGATCACTCGGTGTACTATTGGAATTTGATTTCCCTGCATATAAACGGTATTAAAAAAAATAGAAATTAGTATGGTCAACATGTCAAGTAGTAACAATAAAGCATCTATCAATGTATAGAAATGCTATGTTGTTACCTTATTAGTTACTGATAAAGACGAAATACTTAATGAATGGCAACGCAAAATTTGACAGAGATTTAAAAAAACTTGACTAATCTATGCGGAGAGACTCCACTATATATATTGAATTTCATGCGAAAAAAAGGTCGAATCCGTGTGGAGCTATATGTGGGCTTACTCATTACCAAAAGTGTTTAGTTTGACTACTACTTCCTCCGTCCCATATTAAGTGTCTACAATGGAATATTTGGATGTCCCAAATTAAGTGTCCACTTGTACCTTTCAACCAATAAGATTAGACTTTATCGGGTAATAATAATATTTAATTGGTGGAGAGTTTAGTTGGTGGAATCTCCTAAAACTTTGTGCATTATAAAAGTGGACACTTAATATGGGACGGAGGGAGTATAAGTTAAAGGTAAAAGGAAGTACCGCATATGCAGCAACTAATTTTGTTGCTTCCTGCTTTCAACATTTTTGTGTGGATACCATTGCAAAGGCCGAAGCAAGGTTGTCTTGTAGTCCTTCACAGCAACACGCAAATTCCCGCTTCTTTCATTAGCTTAACCTGCAAAAAAAATCCGTTGGAGAAAATCTAAAAATTGGGCGATCAAATTCAATCATTTGAGACCTGTATACTAAAATATGCATGTTATCCAGATACTTTGAATACAGTCGATACTATTGTATAAGGGGAAAATTAGTTCACATTAGAATCTGAGATAAACATCTAAACCCCATAAGTATTTTTTTGTACCAAATACAATAATTATATTACCAGTTAAGTATTATTACTTGACTGGCCTTATATATCATAAGCCCACTTTTCGACCTTTTTTCTAGTTTATGAGCTTATTTCATGTTTAGTGGGATGTTTGTCTAAGCTTATTTATTGGGCTTATAAGCTTATTGATAGTTTCATAAGCTTATAAGGCCACTTTTTCAGGCTTATGACCTTAAGAACTTTATAAGGTCATAAGCTCAAGTGGATATATAAACCAAACCTAATACTCTCAGAACCCCAAAAAGAAGCTTAACAAACACCCAACCATGAACCGCCGGTGTACGTGGTAACAGTTCGATGAATAAAAAAATTGAATAAGAATTATGGCCTGATTAATTTTTTCTATATAAAGGTCAAACGATGATTAGTATCCATTTCCAAGTAAAAAGAATCTTCTATTTAGTTGGGCCTTTATATATAAAAAAAATTGATCGTGGCTAACAGGCTAGTTTTTTTGTATATCTGGGAAAAAGTTACAAAAAACCAGTGTATACCTGTAAGAATGAACTTTACTTTATATCTTCGATACGTTTGAGACCTTAGTCCAAGAGTTCATTTATGACACACATTTGAACAACAATGTGGTTAAAGCAGCTGCAACATGCTGATCAGTTTTCACCAATCCCTCTTTATTGTTAGCAAAACTGTATCGTGTCCCAATTGGATTATCCTATAACCCAAAAATTATCACTTAGTTTGTACAAATTTTAAGGAGCAGAAACCTATGTATTCAATAGTCCAGTATAAGCACACGAACTTTGGCATTAAAGAAAGAACTTATGTCAACATACCTACAGGATTTTCTGGAAGTTTACCTTCAGCCATGAAAGAGTTGTACTGTTGCAGCAAAGACAGAAGTTTTGAAGTGTCCTGTACAAAATTAGCTATCTCAGACTTCGTATTTACCTCGCACACAATTAGATTAACAATACTAAACGCTCTCATCTTTAGCAAATGTATGCAACCATTCCATGGTGATAACGGAAAACGTTTCTCAGCAGCAGATGCCTAAATAAGTTTTACCTGCGAACATGCAATCCCAACCAACCAAGGCGCTAGGCTGCTGTATAATAGTGGCTTATCTTCTTGCTGAACCTACACAATTAAATTAAAGTTAACTGTAACACCCCCAAAATTTAACTATGACAGCGGAAGACTTTTATAATTTACAGCGGAAGACTTTTTAATTTACAGCGGAAGACTTTTTAAAATAACAGCGGAAGACTTTAATATAACAGCGGAAGACTTTTGGGGTTACTTCGAGTCTCTTTTCACAATCACAGAAACAACACAAAGTGATGTTTAAAAGTTTACTTTATTTCAAAATACCATATATTAAGATGTTCACATTTCAACAACACATTTATTTATTATGAAACAAAGTATTTGTTTAAGTCCATATGCCCACTCCGTGCCTTCATGGTCCTTCTTGCTTAATTCCTGAGATAAACATGCTAAAAGTCAACATAAAGTTGAGTGACATTCATAGTTTTGAAAGTTAAACAGTTGAACACAAGATATAGTCATTTATTGCAAACGTATGCAATCAAATAAGTTGAAAACAATTCACATATATCTGTTATTGCATTAAGCTCATGACACACAACGATTTGACAGCCAATCATATTTAATAATATGACGCAATATAATAATATGCCCCCAAGACAGGTCTTTGCCAGTAACCTATGTTATCAAAATAATGTGCATTTGGTAGTTTTCTCCAACGACCAAACGGGGATTGTCAGCCCCAAATAGATCTATTCACAGTTATTTACGTTCACTCATCAAGTGATTAAGGTTCATGATCGAGGGTCTTTTGGCAATAGCTACTTAAGCAATAATAACGGTCAGCCGGTATATCAATACCAAAATAAAAGACTTGTGTTCGGTTTTTAAGCATGTATCCCCCCACATAAAACAGTTAAAAAGTGGGCTATGAACTCACCTCAGTAGTACAGTTGTATTGTAATCTCAACAAAGCAAGGCAACGGCTTCACACACAACCTAAAAGATAATGCAAGTTTCAGTTTGATAGTCTAAGTCCAGTTTTATCGCGAATACTAGTCATTTAGTTATGAACGAATCTCGTGTTTGTTAAATGCCTTAAGTTCAAAAGCAAAGTTATATATAAATATAACTTGTAAGTACATTGATCGATGATTGACGGAAAGTTATCGTAATTAAGTCATATGAGTAATTCACGAATAAAGAAATATAGTACGTTTCGTTATATATCGTTAATATTAATTATATAACGTATATAAAAACTTATTCCGTTCTTTAATTTCGAATACACGTTCTCCCATATAAGCATTAACATTATTTTTATAAAATAATATTTACAGAAAAATCCTTTAAGTTTCCAGAATTTACATTTTCAACCTTAACGAATAGAATTTTCACCGTTAGTCCAAAGTTAACGATCGTTTCATTTTAAGTCCAAATAATATCAACATTTACATTTTTCAACTCCAAATGTTATTATTTACAGTTTAGAACATAAATTTCCAGAATTGACAGTTTCTACCACAAGTTTGCAATTTTTACATTTTTAGTCCCCGGTTTAAGAAATTTTGCAAACTTAGTCCAAATTTCACCAAACTTGGGATTTAGCTTTTATACTTTTTCTATAAGCTCAGTTCATTCCAATTAACTTATTATAATAGCTTATTTTCTTAAAAAGTCCTTATTTCACTAAATGGGCTTTAACGAGCTTAACTTAAGGCCCATTAAGGTTTTTAGATTCGTTGGGCTTACGAGGGTTTTGGGCCTGGACTTGGGCTTGTTTTTAGAGTATAAAAATATTAAAGTTGGGCTTTCAGGACCAGTTTATCACAAAAGCTTATTGGGCATTAAATAAGCCCACGTTAAGTGGTTTTTGTTTTATAAAAATCTGTTTTGGTCGCTATAAAAGAGGACGGGCTAATAGGTTAAACGAGTTCATATGGTCGAATAATTTATGTCACTTGTTTGTTAACCAAGGTGAAAATGGGTTCGAGAAATAAAACATATAGGTCATGTGTCGAAATATTTATTTACGAGGCCAAAGTGTTCGAGCAAACCCATAATTGAAAACAGTTTAAGACTTAGAAAAATTCTAAGTCTTTTCCAAAATAACGAATGGGTCTAAGTGTCTTTAAAACGTGTTATATTCGTTAAGTAAACCTGGTTATTAGCTCGAAAACTTTATGTCACTCATTTGTTAACGTGTTGAATAATTATAATGTCAAATAAAATGTATATGTCGCGTCTATATATTTCGAGATAAAAGAACAAAGTAAATTGTATGAAATGAAAATAAAATAGAACAAGGATCTCCTTTTCTCACCTCACCACTAGGGGTGGAGAATTTTTAACGTATGGTTCGAGTTGGATCAAGGAGTGAACGTAGCTTGGTACACGACTCAGCAAAGGTTCAAGACGAGCAAACTTGGTTCTCTTGGATCACTTCTATACCTCGTACAATGGGCAAAAGGTTCGTCCCAAATTGACTTGTATCTTCACGTAAAATGTTCTATTGGTACGTTTGTGTTTGCGTAGTGAACTGAGGATGAAATGGGACGTTTATATAAGGCTTGTGAAATGTCAAGACAAGTGAGTTAGGCCAAAGGAATGGTGTGTTGGCTTGGTTCCATAGCGTGGCACCTCCATACTTGTCCAATCGAGTTGTAACATGACAAAGGAATGTGTCAGTGATCTCCTGTTCATTCCTAACACTTACAAGATGCATAGTGTTCATTTGGTTGTCATTGGGGAGCATGGGAGGCTCGTAGGAAAATGGTGACACATTTTTGGTTAACCTTGTTCATAGAGTTGGAGGTTTTACTTTGGGCAGTTTTAGTGTAGTAAACGAACGAGTTAATCAATAAAATTGGTCATTCCTAAATCCTTGCTAGGTTGTCAATTAAGTGGTGCAAAGATATAACTATGTCGTGTGTCGTAAACAAAAGAAACGAGGGTGTTTTGGAGGCTTGGGACTCGACGGGTACAAAAGAAAGAAAAAGAAAAATAAAACTAAGGGGGGTTTGGGCTTATAAAGCCTTTGGGCTTGTGTTTGTGTTTCGGCCCAGCAGAGAAAGAAAAGAAAGAAAGAAAAGGAGTCCGTTTGGTTTAGTGGTTGGGTTTAAGGCCCAATGGGTCACGTAGGCCTATTTAGCAAGTTTCACGGGTCGGGTTACGGTCCAATAATATTATTGACCAATCTCGGAAATTTTCGTAGGTTCCGGAATTGTATAATTATTATACGATAAATATATGAAACGTATATTTATTAAATATAAACGTTAAAAATATATTCGCGATACTTAGACTATCTAGGTTTGTGTGCAAGCATCGTTCCTAGGTAAATGATCATTTCACAATGTCATAGAGATTCACATAATACGTCATGCATAAAAAAAAAATTTTGTCACTCGTAAAAAGGGATATTTAAATAACGAAATACCTTTATCCATTTTATGTATTTACTAATCGTACGGGAATTTACGAAAGGCTACAGTACATACCCCTTAAATGAATTCCGTCCCGGAATTCGAGTCTAAGATGGTTGCCACGGGTGTTTATGAGAAGAGATGTGAGTACTTGGTGCGAATTTGATCCTCGCGCTCCCAAGTATACTCCGGTCCTCGTTCGGAGTCCCAACGAACTTTAACGATAGGTATACGGTTATGCTTAAGCTGTTTGATTTCCCTATCCATGATTTCCACTGGTTCTTCAGTGAAAATGAGTTTCTCATCGAGTCGAATTTCTTTCATTGGGATGATGAGAGATTCATCCGACAAACACTTCTTGAGGTTTGACACATGAAAAGTGTCATGAATCCTACTAAGTTCTTCTGGTAATTCGAGTTTATAAGCAACAGGTCCAATCCTTTCCAGGATGTTAAAAGGACCGATATATCGTGGGTTTAACTTTCCACGCTTTTCNATTCGAAGGAACCCAATGTATAGATAAATATGAACTGTTGCTTGAGTTATGAGTATACAAAACATCGTGCATTTAAAGAAAGAAAAAGAAAAAATTCATTATGTATTCCCCACCATTCTTGACACTTTATATTTCACCCTCACAAACACACACACACAGACGCGAAACAAAAACACCCGCTTCTCACCACCTTGATCACAGCCCACCACCATCACCGGCGGTTTTTGAGATTGTTTCTTATATCTTTTTTCCCATGTTTTTGAAGATTCTCATTTATAGATCCATATATTCTTTTCGTGTTATAACATTTTACTATTTTTTTTTTTTTTTTTTTTTTTTTTTTTCACAATGGCAAGATTAAGAAGCTTCGTGAAATATCTATAACACTGAAAATGGATCGGAGTAGAAAAATCAGGCCGTCGCGTTGGATCAGTTTTGGCCCAGAAAAAATGGCGGGAAAAGCCCAAGGAGAAATGGCGTCGTATGCCATGTGGTTTAATATAAACTCTAATTATAAACACTCTATATTCAATTATCAAATAAACCCTATTTACATAGTATCAAAAATACCATGAATTATCCCCAAAACCCTAAATCACCCAAAACTATGGTCACTTTCAATTATCGAACAAAACAGCTGCCATCACTTGCAATAACAAATCCCATACAATAATTGTTATTATCACCATTATTAAATTATTGAAGTTCATTCACAAACCTTTCTCTACGTCAAAAAGTTGTTATTAATTCACCTATTACTTGGTTTAGTTCACGTCCCAGATTACACATCAACGCAAAAAGACATTGATAGCCAAATTAAAGTTTTCTTGAATCTGCTATATTGTTTAACGTCATGAAACATGCTTAGGCTTCAAGGATCGAGTCAGACCCAATTACTTCAACTTGCACATGCACAACCAGTGGCGAAGCTAGAAAATTTTCGATGGGGTCGGGATCTAAATTTTTTTTTCCTAACGCTATATACCCCCTACATCACAAAAAATGGGGGGTCGAAACCGAATATACCGAAATTTTTCTACACGAAAACTATATACCCCCTACATCGCAAAAAAAATTTCGGGGGGTCGGGCGCCCCCCTTTAGCTGCGCCATTGTGCACAACAGCAATTACTAGCTCAATATGAGTATTTGCAAAAGCAGTCCCTGAAACCAACGCGCAGAACTACTATTATGTAAACTTATGGGTAATACATGTCATATTTTATTGAAAGGGTCAGCATGTAAAGTTTAGGCATGTTCATAGTGCAAACTCCTCACCCACTAACACTCTTAGTTGTCAAAATATCTCAGAAGACGAGTTAAATTCATATCTCTAATATTTAACTTAAGTACTTGACTTTACGTAGACTAACGAATAACCTTTAAACACCCAAATATACACCAGCATTACAATTTACTACTAAGAGTATTCCAAACAGGCAAACATATACACTGCGTTCCCGAGTTATTTTTTTGAAAGAAGAGAAAAGAAGTGGGAAGAAATCAAAATAAATTTATGTTCCCAAGTTTTTTCAGGAGAGAAGAGAAATGAGATGAGAGGAAATTTGGTTCACTTTCTTTCCAAAATCTTCTTCCAAAAAGTGGGATAATTTGGAGAGAAAGTAATTAAGGAAACTTTCAATTAATAAAATGACATAAATGCCCCAAAATGTAGTATAATTTTTTATACAAGAATGGTTATACTTGTAAAATCATTAGTTTTTCTTTCTTTTCTCTCTAACTTAGGAACTAAATCGGGAACACGAATAAAAAGTTAAATTTTATTACTCTCCTCTTCTTTTCTGCCCGTTTTTGTCACTTCTTTTCTTTTCTTTTATTTAAAAACTCGGGAACAGAGCGGTAATGTTTTATGCATCTAGATTACCCGAAAGTGCGAGTCTTTTGACTCAGATGTAAACCTCTTAACCGTCGTATCCTGGTTTCTCCTTTTCGGCCTTTTTTATGGCTACCCTCAAAATGTGCAATTAGTAAGGTTTGAACCCTAAACTTCTTGTGAGGTCATAAATTTTGTGTGTAGAAATCAGAGGGAATACTAAATATATTATTGATCAAATTCACTAAACATTAAAAATTAGATGGCATTAAATAGAAGACAAAATAACCTAACACTAACAACTAAATGGGCCGAACCAAGCTAACGGGCTAACGGGCCTTTATTATCAAAAATCCCCTCTCAAACTAACAATTTATAGCAGTAAACATTGAGAGTTAAAATAAACTAAAACTAATTAACAAACGAAAAGCGCAATGTCTCAGAGTGCAAATTCGGTGCTAGAGGAGTCTTGATTCAATGCAATCCAACCTGTAACAAAGCGACAACAGTAAGTCTAAAATAGACATACCAAAGTCATTACAAAATCAAAATCAAAGCAGAGCAACAAAATTACAGTAATGAACGAGAGTAGATTCAGACAGACAGATGCACACAGAGTAGATTAAGGCGATAGATGCAGACATAACAGATTTTGGCAGACATATGCATACGGACAGAGCAGATTCAGGCAGATAAGTGCAGACAGAACCAAACAGATGGAGAACCATAGTATAGCCAGACCTAACCAAATGCACAACCAGGCAGAATCAGGGTGAAACCAGACGAATCCAAAAGATGTTCTTGATACCCAGTTGCTACACATAACTACTTAATACATAATCGGATTGGTTAAGATTATAATATCACCAAAACGATTTTTTATTTAAAAATACTATACCAGTTCCGATAGCAATAGCAAATCTAATGCAAAACCATATTAACACCAACAATAGACAACATAATCTCAATAGATCGACAACCAAAGTGCATACGCTACAGATAAAACAATTATCCATATTAACCACATGCAACATATTCATATTAAATCTAACCATCCCATTACCTCATTGCACCAATGAGTATATACCATTGTTTATGTATGTCCAATCAAGAATAGACAACCAAAATTTTCTTTAATACAAACAAATGATGGCAGCAACGGCAATGGACCATGATATTAATTCAAATAGTTGAAGGTGGACCAAGATATTAATTCAAATAGTTGAAGGTGAACGTGCATGATCCAACCGCGAACATAAAACTTTTTTATTTTTTTTCATAGTTCCGATATCATGTAGAAATCAAAGAAAATACTGAAAATATTATTGATCAATTTTACTAAACATTAAAAATTACATGATATTAAATAGAAGACAAAATAGTGATATACAACACTTCTAGAATTCACAAATGGAATTGGTAGAAGGCAACAACAACTCAGAATTCATATGAAATTTAGAAATGAACTCGAAAGGATTATTGTTAGATTTGGCGGGAAAATGTGAATGTTAGTTAGATGGTTGTTATGGAGTGAAAGAGATAACAGAATCAAAGAGAGAGGAGATTTTATTCATCAAAAGCTAAGTCCAAATGATTACAGAATGAAAGTATATAAAAGAGGAAATGGCGCCAAATTATGTTAGAGGTGTTAAGAGAATTAGCCACGTGTCAAATAGTCCCTAACAACTAAAACGGGCCGTCCGAACCTAACGTGCTTACCGGCCTTTATGATGTAAGAGTGTAAGACTGTGGTGGTTATTACTAATAGTCAAGACTCCTTCATCTTAACTAATTAGCAACTTTGAAATACATACCATTAGATAATCTCCAACCCTAATTATCATTTTTCTAAATTCTTAGTAAATGCAAATAATGTTTTACACAAACTAAGCTTCTCTTTGGCTTCTATCTCAAGTAACATTCGTTCAAGCTCAATCAGCCTACATGGTATCATGACCGCACGTTCATGGTCAAATCCGTATTCTTCGGCTGCCTCTTCCATTAGCCTTACAAACGAATCGTGCTTAAGATAAGACACTGGAACAACAAATACTTTCGTATCCATCAAATGCAATAACTGGAAAGTGCCCTTGTTTCACGTCTTGAGGTACCTGTAGAAGCAAAAAGTCTCTTTTGCAACTAAATAATGAAAACATAGATAAATTAGTTAGGTGGTGATCGATGCACTTATGGTCGTTTTGGTACAAATATTAGCTGCTAAATGCGTCAGAATATACATAGACAATAACATTGGATTTACAACAACAACAATAACAACAATCACAAAAGGCGTAAAATCAATACTTGCACAAAAATTACTCAAAATTAAGTGTAGCATGACGCTTCTTAATTCGTTGCTTTATTCACTCCTTGATTGCAAGAACACACTATCTATCAAGGCTCACAATTAACTCAAATTACACATAGATTACAAGACTTGATTGCATAAGTTTTGATCACAACATTTATACATGTATAGAAGTATGATTCTCACTCAGAACTTGCCTTTTCATAATAAGCTCATCAACAAGTCCTTGAAAGATCAATTTGCACAGACCGTCCAATTNGTAGCATGACGCTTCTTAATTCGTTGCTTTATTCACTCCTTGATTGCAAGAACACACTATCTATCAAGGCTCACAATTAACTCAAATTACACATAGATTACAAGACTTGATTGCATAAGTTTTGATCACAACATTTATACATGTATAGAAGTATGATTCTCACTCAGAACTTGCCTTTTCATAATAAGCTCATCAACAAGTCCTTGAAAGATCAATTTGCACAGACCGTCCAATTTGAGGGAAGTCTATTTGAACTCAAAGGGGGTATATTGCGGACATTGATGTCAAGTGGAAGCATACGGTACTCAATGTCAAGATCTTTCAAAATCTCGATCATTTTCTCAACCAAAAGAGCTCTTCTTGTCCATCTTCCACCCATGTCTTGGAAATTTGATCGGTGTGAAAGCCATATTGATATTTTGAGCCGATTCATGTCCTCAACGTCCCTCACCACGATCATTGGCTCAGGTTGCCAGTGGTCGCTTTTGTTTTCAATATAGCTGCAACCAAGCATGTCGAACTTATGTGATGATGAATATTTAGATTCGATAGTGTGTGGATATGAATAATTACACTCATTCAAGGCATAATCAAATTCATAAAAAATGCATTACTTGATTACCTTGTTATTCTTTCCTTCATGTTAGCAATTTTTCCGGCAGGAGTTGATACATGGATGCAGAAATCAATGGCATCACCCATATCGGGACTACGCTGATAATTACCAATTGGCATAGTAGACAAGACACTGTTTGGGTATGCTATCTTCTGATTATCATACCTTAAAAAGGTAGTTGTCAATATATTCATCTCCTCAACTATCATCTGGATACAATAAAACCATCAAAAGTTAAAACTTACAGCCCAAAAATAGAAAACAAATATAAGTTTCTGGTAATCTATTCAAACTCACCTGAACACCATCAATCTCACAACGATCACCAACATCAAATGGATGCATAACAAACAGGAAAATAATAGCCTCGAACAATGTTTTGCATGTATTTCCGAACACGAATGCTACCAAAATTAGTTGCGAGCTTAGGAATATGAAGAAATGGGTTGTCGCTAGCTTGAGTATAAGAAGCCAAATGATAACTATTATGATTGCCACAACAATATTTAACATCTGATGGAGCTTGTCCACGGCTGTCTTTGTGTCGTTGAGGGACAGTGCAAGAGCCCTACGTTCTCGAAACACATTAACCTAGCAAACAAACGGCAGAGTTTTAGCTACATTTTTAGTTAATTATTCCTATAATAATCACATACTAAAATGAATTGGTAGCTCATAAATAACCGTACCACCCAGTGTTCTAAATCTTGTTTGCTGATTCCTTTGGTAGCACTTGCTTCATGAAAGAGTCGAATTGTCCTCAAAGCTTCGCCATGGCTCAAAAAGCGCATCAAATCCTCAAGATAAATATATCTAACCAAAAGTAAAACAGATAAAATCACATACATATAGGTTCTTGTAACTAAATATAATAAGGAATCTAAAGACCATAATATGAAAGCGTAATTACTTGGATCCTTGTTGTGCCACATTGAAAAATATCTTTTTGGCTGCATATTTCGCCTGCTTCTCGGTATTTATCTGTTTAGATATCTCGTCATCATCACTATCACCATCACCATAACCATAACCCGTCATGTCTAGAAATTGTTCATCTGAAATGGTTAACATGCTCGTGTTTATAACATCTATCATCCTGTTCATATTCCAAGCAGAAATATTCTTCTGATTAAATCTATGCAAGTGATCAATGGTGATCCCGTTGACATGCTTTTTAGGAGGACTATTTGCTTCTTTTTTACCCGTCAGGGGTGTACTAGACCTCGATCCTCCAATACCTCTAAAACCCTTAACAATATTTTCATTAAGTTGATAAGGTATATTTGCACCATCACTTTGAAGCTTCTCAACCTCTTCCATCATCCAATCTTTCTCCTCCCGCTCCTTTTGAATTTCGATCACAGGCTGGCCGGAGAGTGTTTCAATCACATATTGGTTAAATCACGAGTCTTGAATTCGATCAAAAAACTTGCTGACATGGAAATTCGAAGCAAGAACTTTAATAATTAAAGTTTTTAATAACCATACAAGAGTTCCCACCAAAAGACAAATCCAAATTCTGGTAACATAAGGTAGGACCTTTTTTCCGTATATGGTCCTTTCAACCTTTTTATCAAATATAATTTGCCAAGCTAATAAAACCAAACCCAACCAAATGCAATTTTGAACTGCGCTTTTTAACCCGTAAACAAAGTAAAGAACGCGTTTTCTCAATAAAAAACTTCGTTCAGTAAAAAACACCAAGACTCGAATTCCCCATCCAGAAACTAATCTCCCACAAATGATAGCAAATATCATAACCTCCCATTTCCACCATTCGAGATCATAGAATTCTTTTCTTTTTAATTTTGGTGTCACAATTGTGAAAATTAAAGCACTAATGATAAATATCAAACCAGTTAACTGAAATATAGTCCACTTGTTATACCTTAGTTGCTTATACTCATCTGGCAGATCTTCAACCATTGAAATTTCATCTTCTTCAGTATCACCAAAACCTTTCCCTTGTGTCTCATATTTCGGCGTATTATGGGATGACTTAATGTGAATGTCTTGTTGATCCATTAACCTTGATTTTGTTTTCATCCTCATTAAATTTGATTTTCGCTTAAAATGAGAATTTGGAGAACAAACCACTGCATGTTCCCCACTACGATAGCCACTGCTACGAGCAGTTGCATTGGATCGTCGTGGTTCACTTACTTCGTCCAACGAAATCCTAATCTCTTTTGGGCTTTCTTTAAACTGTGTACGGAGCATTGTGGGATCTGACATGTTTTTGGTTGTTTAATGATATGATGCTAGGAAAACTGGAAGTGATTTTACTAGCTAGCTAGATTTTGCATCAAATTTGATTTCAGGATTAACAAATTATTGGGTTGAGATTAAACAATGGTTTTCGTGTAAACTTAACAAAGGAGGGATGATAGTTTAAACGTGAAAGCACAAGGCATTTAATAGATTTTGTAAGGGACGATGAGTGTTTTTGAAAAATGAAGTTGATAAAGACGTGAGACATGGCGGGCAAAGAAAGTCCAAACTTTATACTATGCTTGCCTTCGTCATGTTTTAAAAATGCGATATTTTTTAGGAAACTTAATTTATTTGCTCAAATATCTACTTTATTATCAAAATGACTATCTCCATTTGCTTTGTTAATGCATCATATACATTATTGCTATAAAGATAAAGAGTGTCTTTGGCGTGAAGTATTTAGGTGCATTTATGAGCAGTAAGCGGTAGGCGTTGAATGTTGTGATGATTAATTGTCGTTTGGCGAGCAACATGTATCTTTCTCTATTCTTCTGACATGCTTATTTCCTGATGTTTTATGAAATAACATTTGAGAGTGTTGAGCATTTAAGAGTTGTATTATACATTATAATTACACGTACACAAAGGCGAAAGTGACTAGGTGGCTATTGGGTGCTAGGCCCCTCAACCATCCAAATAATATTAACTAGAATATATCTCAAAGCGTAACTTTAAAATGAATTATATAGTCAGCCCCTCCTATCTTTTGGTTGACAAATATAATAAAAAAACAACCACTGGAAATTGAATGCTTTTTGATAATGCTTTCAAGTTTTGTTTCTTTATACAATAGTAGTAATCTTTGACTCTTTGAGAATTGATCACGGCTAATTAATAATTGATTCTTTTTTGTCATTTTTTTATCTTTGCTATTCTGTTATGTAAAAGTTGTATTAGAATTTTAATACTCATGTTGTATATCTGAATGCATCAAAGTAGAAGCATATAAACAATTAACACTCAATCTATTAGTTTGCGAAATCCTTAACTTTTAACAATAACTAGGCATAAACTATTTAAAACATGTTATGAACACAAGATTGAGAGAATGAACATATTCTTCTATTGATCTATAATATCAATCTCAAAGATACATGGGGTATATATAAGATAAACTGTAGGGTAGAAACCCTAATAGCTAATTGGGCCGTGGGCCTCTTGTGGACTGTATGGACATCCACTAATAATTATCCATAACACTCCCTCTTGGATGTCCATATTATTAATACGCTTAAGAAATGCTGCCTCATTAAAAACCTTGTCAGGAAAACCCAGTAGGGCAAAACCATGACTAAGGGAAAAAGAGTGCAGCGCGTATTGTCTCCCTCTGATGATTATATCACTTGAGATCTTTGAGTTGAAACATCCCAATGTTGTAACTTAGCTTCCTAAATGCTGAGATATGAAGTGCCTTGGTAAATAGATCTCGCCAAATTATCGCTTGAACGAACTTCTTTAAGTTAAGCAACACATGCTGCATTATCTTCATTCAAAATTATTGGTGCATCCTTCTCTGAAAAATACCACATAATCTACGTATGTGTTGTATCACGCTTCTTAACCAAACACATTCTTGACTTGCTTCATGGACCGCTAGAATTTCTGCATTGTTGGGTGACGTTGCCGAGGTTGTCTACTTTATTGAACTCCGTGAAATTGTTGTTCTTCTACTTGTAAATACATATCCATTTTGAGATAGACCATTGTGAGAGTCATACATATATCCTGCATCTGCAAAACCAACTAAACTTGTATTCGATGGGTTAGTGAAATATAAACCAATGTCCTTTGTACCTTGAAAATATTGAAATATTATATGGTTCAATTTGATCAATTATTATTCTCGAGAATTTTAAATCATGACACGTGCTCCATGCATTCTATATTCTTTAAGGAATCTCAACATAAAATGAGCTCTATTTATTAACATTTAGACGCATATCAATTACTATTATATTGCCAGACTTAAATATATCATTAGATCTACCACATAAGAACATGTCTCCTTATGATTAATTCCATGCCTTTACGAAAATATTGCGTGCCATTAGTCATGCCTTAAATACAAAAGTTTCAATACTTTTATTTCGCTTCCTCATAAAGACCATGCATATCCAATAATTTACACATTCATATGTACGGACATCAAGTCCAATAATCATGTCTCGTCACAAGAGATTTCATTCTTTCATTACTTCTTTGCGTCTTTATATCTTTTGGCCATCATTTATAAAACTATACTTTTTGCAGATATCCAAGATCCTCACCTTGTATTTATCATGTGCATTATTATATACAATATTATCGACGTCGTTTTTAGTTCTTTTCGATTTCACACTTTACTAGACATTATATTCTATCATTTGTTGAGATCTCAAAGTTTTTTCACGTACCCGGGGTTTTCAATAACCTTCATGTCTAGTTTCTCTTTAAGAGACTAGTATGGGGTCTTTATTACCTCGTTTCAACCATCTTGATTTTATTGCTCCATTTTATCTATTCATTCGAGGGCTTTTTATTTGGAATCGATCTATCTATCACGCTGCAGACGTGCCATAGACTTACTACCAATCAATGATTTTACTGGGACACACATTGTAATTGGAGCAATAGCAACGTAATATGATCTAGTCACTTTCTTTAAGTCACTAAACATGTCTGGCATTTACTAGATCAGGAATGTCATTTGTCCCTTGAACTTTAAGTTCATATTCATTAATGTGAGGATCAACATTTATATCATAATTCATTCCATATTTCTCGCTGCTCATTCTCTCCCCCTGAATGAATTATCAATTTAAACATCTGATGAGACGAAAAATGTTACGTTTTTAGGGGTCAGTTTGAGTCGTAATTCGTATATNTGTAAGGGTATTTGATGAAACGAAAAATGTTACGTTTTTAGGGGTCTGTTTGAGTCCTAATTCGTATATTATTTGATCGGATTTCACCCAAAGTCGTTTCTTTTCTCATTTTAGGTACTTTTGAGGAGAAAATCACAAAAGAAGCATTTTCGGGCGTTTTCGGAGTGAAAAAGTGCGGAAAACAACAAAATCTCAAAAGACCCTAAAGTGCACAGAAGGTGACGGCGTCACAAGCTTCAACGTGACGACGTCAGGAACAAATGAAGTGAAGAAATTGGAAGTTACTCATGACGGGCCAGAGAGTTTTTGGCCTAGTCTGGTGACGGCGTCAGGAAAGGCCGTCAGATTTGGAACAAGGCGGCGTGACGACGTCAAGAAGGCCATCACAAAACCCTAATCGTCGGCGTGACGACGTCACACCTTGGGCTGACGCCGTCAGCCCGTATTTTCTATACATATAGGACGAATTTTATTGTTTTAAAGGAGGAACTTGGTGGAGAACTTAAGGGTTAAACCCTAGCTCGTGTATTACAGACCTTAGAGGGTACTTCTACCCCTCTAACTTGCATGTTTAATCTAAGATAAGTCTTCATTCAATCCATACAAATATGTCTATGTATTGTATGATCTATGTTTGTACTTTTCTTTCCTTCAACATGCTAGGCTAAATTAACTTGTGTTTGCTTAGATCTAATGAAACCTAACTATTGATTGTCATGTGATGTGTATGTTGTGATTTTGATTTGGGTGAATGTTTCATCTACGTTAGACTTAAGAAAACTGGCTAACTTCCTATATGGTAATAAGCTTGAACGTCTTAGGAAACGTGAATCGTATGTGCGTTAATCGATTTTAAGGTAGTATTTCATGCGTAGGTTGCTATCGGTGAGCTTATGATAGGATACTTGACGTATCGTCATAGAGTGAGGTAGGAGCTTATAGAGTTAGGGAATTGAACGCACTCCCTACGACTTGTTAGGAATACACCCGTCATCCACGCAAACTCAACATACTAATTACATGGTAAAATTTCCACTGGTTCTTCAGTGAAAATGAGTTTCTCATCGAGTCGAATTTCTTTCATTGGGATGATGAGAGATTCATCCGACAAACACTTCTTGAGGTTTGACACATGAAAAGTGTCATGAATCCTACTAAGTTCTTCTGGTAATTCGAGTTTATAAGCAACAGGTCCAATCCTTTCCAGGATGTTAAAAGGACCGATATATCGTGGGTTTAACTTTCCACGCTTTTCGAAACGTATCATTCCTTTCCAAGGCGATACTTTTAACAAAACTCGGTCTCCAACTTGGAATTCCATAGGTTTTCGTCTTATGTCGGCATAACTCTTTTGTCGGTCTCTGGCAGCTTGTAAACGTTGCTTGATCTGAACTATCTTTTCCGTAGTTTCATGTACAAGGTCTGGTCCAGTAAGTTGTACTTCTCCAACTTCTGCCCAACAAACAGGTGATCTACACTTTCTACCGTAGAGAGCTTCAAGCGGTGCTGCTTTTATGCTGGCATGATAACTATTGTTATAAGAGAATTCAACTAAAGGCAAATGTTTATCCCATCCTTTTCCAAATTCGATGACACATGCTCGAAGCATATCTTCCAAGGTTTGGATGGTTCTTTCGCTTTGCCCATCGGTTTGAGGGTGATATGCGGTGCTCATATCTAGCTTTGTTCCTAAAGCTTTTTACAAAGATCCCCAGAAATGGGATGTGAAACGACTATCACGATCAGATATGATTGAAATCGGTACTCCATGCCGAGATACTATTTCCTTTATGTATAATTGAGCAAGCGTATTCATCTCGTCGGTTTCCTTGATTGGTAAGAAATGTGCGGATTTCGTGAGACGATCAACGATAACCCATATCGTGTCATAACCAGTCGAAGTTCTGGGTAACATGGTGACAAAGTCCATAGTAATACGTTCCCATTTCCACATTGGAAGTTCGGGCTGTACAAGTAATCCTGACGGTTTCTGATATTCTGCCTTTACTCTTGAACATGTCAAACATTTACTGACATACTTTGCGATGTCGGCTTTCATGTTTGGCCACCAATATAGTTTCTTTAGATCCTGATACATTTTGTCGGAACCTGGGTGTATGGAGTATTTTGACTTGTGTGATTCATACATGATGAGATCACGAATACCTCCAAAGTGTGGAACCCAACTTCTGTCTTTAAAACAGAGCATTCCATCGGATCTTTTCAAGAAACCATTCTTGCTTTCAGGCATGCCATAGATCTTTTCCTTGGGTCGGTTCTCTTCTTTAAGAGCTTCGCCTTGAGCGGCAAGGATTTGTGATAGAAGAGGCAAACATATGGTCATCCCTAACGATCTAACCCGGAGAGGTTTCAATCGTTCCTTTCGGCTTAACGCATCTGCTACTACATTGGCCTTACCGGGATGATAGCGAATTTCACAATCGTAGTCACTCAGTAACTCTAGCCAACGACGTTGCCTCATATTTAATTCCTTTTGATCCAAAATATGCTGAAGACTCTTGTGATCAGTAAACACGGTACATTTAGTGCCATACAGATAGTGTCTCCACATCTTAAGGGCAAATACTACCGCTCCTAGCTCTAAATCATGAGTCGTGTAGTTTTCCTCATGCTTCTTTAGTTGTCGGGATGCATAAGCTATCACTTTGCTTCTTTGCATCAAAACTGCTCCTAATCCGTGGTATGAAGCATCACAATATACTATGAAGTCTTCACTTCCTTCAGGTAGTGCTAATATTGGTGCTTCACAAAGCTTTTGTTTTAACAACTGGAAAGCTGATTCTTATTTTTCTCCCCAGATATATTTTTCATTCTTTTGAGTCAATTTGGTCAAAGGTTTTGTGATCTTAGAAAAACCTTCGATAAACCTTCGGTAGTAACCTGCAAGGCCTAAAAATTGACGTATCTCTGTGGGGTTTGTAGGTGATGTCCATCCTTTGACGGCTTATATTTTTGCAGGGTCCACATGAATACCTTGACTATTTATTATGTGCCCCAAAAATTGCACGGTGCGAATCCAAAAATCGCATTTCGAGAATTTAGCATACAGTTCTTCCTTCTTGAGTAATTCTAGAATAATTTTCAAGTGGTCTGCATGCTCTTCCTCGTTGTGCGAGTAGATCAAGATGTCGTCAATGAATACTATCACGAACTTATCTAGATATGGTTTGCACACTCTGTTCATTAGATCCATGAAAACTGCTGGTGCGTTGGTTAAACCAAATGGCATTGCTTGGAACTCGTAATGTCCATAGCGCGTTCTGAATGCAGTTTTGGGAATATCCTCTTCCCGAACTCTTAGTTGGTGATATCCTGACCTTAAATCGATTTTCGAATATACACTTGATCCTTGTAGTTGGTCAAATAAGTCGTCAATTCGGGGTAATGGGTATCGATTCTTTACCGTAAGTTTGTTCAACTCTCGATAATCGATGCACATACGGAAGGATCCATCTTTCTTTTTGACGAATAAGACCGGGGCTCCCCAAGGTGATGAGCTTGGTCGAATAAATCCTTTATCAGACAATTCCTTTAATTGTTCCGATAATTCTTTCATTTCTGGGGGTGCTAACCTATAGGGTGCTTTAGCTACTGGTGCTGCTCCAGGTACTAATTCGATCTGAAATTCTACTTGACGGTTAGGTGGAAGACCAGGTAAATCTTCAGGAAATACTTCTGGAAAGTCTTTAACAATAGGAACATCTTCAAGTCGCTTTTCGGTCGACTTA
>LBNU01016914.1:74917-94976 GCA_014162995.1 Artemisia annua | reverse complement strand
TATTTTAAATGGATTAAATAATAAAGCGGGCAGCAATTGCGGGGCAGGTATCAAAAGTATGCTGCCAAGAACACCACTTGCTATAAAGTCTATGTACCCAAGATTTTTTTTAATAGTCATTCCCTTGAATTATCACCTCTATAATCATCTTCATCCTAAAATAATATTTTGTTCCATATTGAGGTCTAACTTCCGAATTGATTAAGTAATTTTGGTACCTAAACAGCATGTCATTTGAGTCATAATTACCTCGAGGTCATAACGTGCTCTTTGGTTCAAATAGAAATGGGAAATGAGAAAGTCAAAGGAATGCTAAGGAGAAAAGAAAGGGTAAGGAAAAGCCTCCCCCCTTCCTCCCCCCCATTTATGGTAATGACCAATTACCGCTATTGGGTAATGGTCATTGCAATTTTACGTTTACCCAAACAACCTTTTTTTTATTATCTTATCCCATTCCCTGCCACCCATAACCCCCTACCAAGCATACCCTAAGATTTTCAACGCAATGGATACTAAACCTTGAGATACCCCTTGTTATATGAGAAGCTCCCAACCAAATAAGTGTGGGTTCATATTCTATTTAAGACATGTGAGATAGTTTGTGATTATATATTGTGTGATAGTTAGTTGTCATTTTAAAAAATAATAAAAAAATAAACTCTTAAGACAAAACATCTTATTGAAGTCGTATCAAAACCAATTGTCAAAAGGCTTTGATTATATGATTCCAGAATATAAAGACACTCTAGTAGCAATATTATAAATTATTTAGGACCTGCTAAATTAAGAAGTCTTAAAATTTTCAGCCAACACACTTACTTATTATAGAATTGTGTTTGTTACAACATAATAGCATTAGTTAATATATAATCATATTTCTTATGTTTAATATACAAACATATTTTAATGCAATTAATTGAATGATAAATAATATTTTTAATAATCTATGATTATGTATGATAAATGATATTTATATTTGAATTATTTTACTAATTGCATGATGTTTTTCGATGTTATAAAATATGCAACAACTATTAATAAAATTATCAATCATCACATGGTCTTGCTCCTAGACTATTTGATTTCACCGCCGCATTGTGCAAGTATCATGTTTATATGATAATATGTATTTTATTGTTATATTTTAATATTATGCTGTAACAATTTTTCGTATAACATTTTACGAAAATATATTTACTTTCTGTGTACCTCCGTCACGTTGCCGATTATTTTACTTATTTATTTACTTATTTTTATTTATTTATTTATTTCTTTTGGGAAGTATAAGAAAACTCATATTGTTGGATGTATTATTGTGGCTTCCAGTTTTAGTCTTCAAAGTTGATTAATCCTTCTTTATTTTATCATTTCATGGCATGTGATGTCTTTTGGTATTTAGCAATATTTTTATTCCACAATAGAGGTAACATAATGTTTAGAGGTAACATAATGTATTAAGCATTTAGATCAATCTATCGTTAATATTAAGAAACATAGACAAGTTTAGTATTTGTGCCTAACTTCTAAATACATCATTTTTGAATAAGTGTTGAAAACATATACCAATTAGACAATTACCATTAAGCATTTATAGTGATGTCTTTTGGGTATTTAGCCATGTCTTTATCCCATAATAGAGGTAACATAATGTAACAAGCATGTACATCAAGTTATCATTAATATTAAGAAACATAAACAAGTTTGGTATATGTGCCTACCTTCTATATACATTACAATATCAACTTTGAATAAAAGTTTTGAAACCATATACCAATTAGGCAATTACCAATAAACATTTATTGTGAACTAGAATCGACGAGCTAAAACTTCTACCAATATGTACTACTAGATGAATTGAAAACGATATGTTCAAGGACATCAGCATGTGTGAAGCTTTCATTTTTTTTCATTATTTTATTTTTTAGTTTTTTCTTAAAATGTTAATTTCAGCTACCAAATATAGTGTTTATTTGTTTATATTCTGACTAATGAACATAATAATCACTTGTTAATTTATTTCATCAACTCGAGTGGAACATGATACATGTTGGCGGGTGTTTTTTTATTTATTTAAAAATAAAAATTAGATTTCAGTTCATCTTATTTCTAGTTCAATCACTTATATAATCGCTAATTTGATATCATTCAATCACTATTCAAAACACAATCAGATTGCCTAATGATAAGTCACTGAAAGGGTTGTAATCGGCAAGCGTGTACATTTGGGTTTGTCAAAATAAGGTTGCAATTGGTCTCGAGATTAACATGATGAAGTCGCGTACATCTTAGCTATAAGGCTCGCCTCTCGGGTAACCTGCGCAAAGAAAAACCTCTTCCATTTACATGTTTACCCGTTTTGATAATCACTATTCACTATACATATTAATCAGTGATCTACTTTTGACAAATATTCATAGCTCATGGATAAAAGTTGCAATGTCATTCTAATTTTCTAAAGACAATGATCACACAAAACGACAATACCGAACGTTGTTTTCAACAACTATACCGACCACTTGTTGGTTGTATCCAATAGGAAAGAAGCTATTGATAGATACATTCATCGTATATATACAATGGTTGAGATTTGCCCAAATGCTACGTGGCGTAACCAGATGTGAGTATTATATCTTCTATAAATCTCACAAGTATGTAGTATGGCATCGTTATGGACAACATCGTGGTCTCATGGATATACATCTATATTGTATCCTTAAGGTTGTTAAATTTCATTTGTTCTAAATAACACTCTTTCCGTTAAAAAATATATGATTGCGTTTAGTAATGAAAAAGTTTTCATAGTTTTCATTTTTCAATTTTCTTGAGAATGAGAAAGCTATTTTTTCTTTAGAGAACACTTGAAAATATGTTTAGATGCGATTTTCTAAAATGAGAAACTTATGGAGAACTCATAAAAGGAGTTTTCTAAAACTTAGTAATAAACTTAGAAAACAAGTCTTCCATCTTTCTAAGAAAACTTTTAAAAAAACCCCAATTTGAATGCATTTTCTATTTTCTTAGGTTTTCTAGGAAAATATTTCTAGAAAACAGAGGAGTTTTCCGTAACTAAACACGCTCTATTATGTGTTTCTTACAAAATCACATAGATTTAAAAATCTCACTGACAATACTCTTGATTAAAATATTAAAAAGACGCTTATTTTGCGACAATTCAAAATAAAAATGTGAACGCTTATTTTTTAGACGAGAGAATAGTACACTAACAATTTGATGAGTTTTTTTTTAGAGAGTGATTGTTTTCATCCACAATGAGAGCTTATGAAAAGGTTTAAAACATATGAAAAAGTTTATTTTTTAGTTCAATCATAATGAGCTACTAGTTTATATCCATGTGGCAAGATAAGGTTCAAAATACTAGATTTTTTATATAATTTAATGCGTATTTGTTATAGTTGAACATTCCATTTAGTTGTAAAAGGTTCATACATAATACTAATAGGTTTAAAGTATAAGTTAATGATTTGATAATTATAAACTTATTAAAAAGTTTCATCATTGTGAATGCTCTAGCATCTCCAATGCTGTGAGTTTTCATAAATTTATATTAGTGACATGTCATGTCACATCAGCATTTTATAAACAACTAACTCATATAAACTCATAATTTTTACAAACTTATAAACTTCACCTTGTTTATAACCGGCCCTCTTATCTTTTATCTCTCTATTTTCTCTCGTGCTAGTCTCTTTCTCACGAGTTCACGAGTTCATGGGTTAAACATCATTTTCTCTCGTTTTCTGAACTTTTATTAAAGTAACCACTTTAACGGAAACTTTAATAAGTTAACTCCGTGTCACCATAAACTCGTGTTGTAAAATAATGTCATTTTCTGGTACTGCAACCGAATATTAAAGCTATATTAAGAAATTATATTCAGTAATGTTTAAAACATAACATTTCATTGCAACGACACCAGAATCTCATTTGGCCTTTTTCATTAACTTAAGAACTCGTTCACCTTGCACCTTAACACTTTGGTATGTATAATTGTAACTTTGTTTATCTAAATTTTTATAAACTCGAGAACTCGTTTGATTGATTTTTTATAATATAACGGTGTATAACGGCAAGTAATTATACTTGCGAAATCGTGATTCTGGTTCGCCCTTGATGTAAAGCGTATGTTTTTCGAAATGTATGTTTTTTAAAATGTGTGTTTTTAAAAAGTTTTCAAGTTTAGAATTGATTAAACTTGAGGTGTATTAACAGGTACTTAGAGGACAAACTATATTAATTTAAGTTTTAAGATTTCAAGATTTAAGATTTCAGGAAAACACTTACACTCTCCATAAATAATAGAGATGTAGATAGAGATAGAGATATAACTATTGTTATAGTTATATACTTATATGTATATCGTCTGGTGATGTTTGAACCTGATAGATATGAACTTGTATGACAAAGGTAATTGTAGAGCAATACGTAAAGGGAAGTGATTTGCACACTCCTATAATTTATTGGCACACTTTATTGAATGCATTAGACAGTTGTACAGTAAGTATAACATGATTTAACTGGTTGTACTGTGAGTGTGCCAATAACTTTTGAGAGTTTGACAATCACTTCCCATACGTAAAGGCGAGATGCAAACATAATTGTTTGTATGGCGAGAATTCATCGTTTGATTTATTTTTTTATTTTATTTTTTATTATTATTATTTTTCACTTGTAGCGTTAGCGTTAATATAAAGGTCGTCTTGATAAGAACCAAGTTTAGAGTCGTTGGAGTGGGTCAGTTACGTCTAAACAATATGTTCTTCGTCGTTGTAATTGCTAGCCATCTTGATAGTTTTAAACAATTATATAACGATATAAGATCATTTGAGGACCAAACTTTTTTTACATATCAAGGGACTAATCTCCACCATACATCTTCCCTCCATCTTTATTTGATCTAATGGATGAGATTAATCTTAACAATTTAAAAAACCCACTTTCATCCTTTTTTTTCAAATATTAATATTTTTCAAACCGTTAATCGTTAAGCGAAAAAAAATATACCGTTACGACGAGCATTTAATTATCTTTCTATATATAGGCACTTTAATATATTTTCGACAAATTTTTTTTTTTCGTTTTTTTCACGTTTTTTTTCGTAGCCGAGAAAATCATATATGATATATCATATATGATATGTAATATCATATATGATACATCATATATGATTTTCTCGGCCACAAAAAAAAAACGTGAAAAAAACGAAAAAAATTTTTTTTGTCGAAAGTATATCAAAGTGCCCGTCTATAGAAAGATAATTAAATGCTCGTCGCGATGGTGTATTTATTTTTGCTTAACGATTAACGGTTTAAGATATATTTAAATTATAAAAAAAGGGTGAAATACTAAATGCTTTTAATCTCAACCATTGATTTCTTTTTAGATGGATGGTGGGGATGAGTCCCTTGGTATGTGAGGAATGTTTGGTTTTTTAAATAACTCAACTCTTTATAGATGGAGTTCAACAATGCCCACTTCCCCATTATCATTTCATTGTTACGTTCATTTGAGGAACTTTTGTTGAACTCCAATAGAACCATTTGCCAAAATGATAGCTCGTCTTGGTCATTTCCGACATCGTTATCCTCGGAAATAACAACATAACATTCGGCTAAATTTTCAACTTCATTCTTTATCATTTCACTGGTGGTGGTTGTGTTTGTTTTTTAGCCGGTCTTTTGCCTTTTCTTCGCCACCTCTCGGCTTCTTGGGTTTCTTGTGTTGGCTGCGGTTGTGGTGGTGGTTGTGTTTGTTGTCGTGAAAAGAATTGTAGTGGTCATTGTTGAAGTTGTTGAAGAAAATTACTTTGGTACAACTCATATTGTTGGGGTGTATATTGTGGCATAGTATATTGGCTACCAAACGGAGCAAATTTGGGATATGACAAAGATATTCAACAATTTGCGGATGAAGATGTAGCTGGATTTGACGAAAATGGTGATTCTGGAGCTTGCGAAAATAGATAAGGTTATTGATAAAAGTATTTGGGTGACTTTTTTGTTATATGGTAAAGAATGAAGTTGAAAATTTAGGTTGTATGGCTGGTAAAAATGGTTGTGTTTAAAGGTCTTATATAATGTTTAACTTAAAAAAATATATACAAAAGTATCCGTTAGAATGACCAATGACACAAGTTTTTATTTATTTAAAGAAAAAGAAAAAGGATATGCACGTTATGGCATATGCCACAAACTTGGCGTGCGTTATGAAGTTTAAAAGGTCCGGTGCGATGGCGTCATCATAATGCCAACCACATAAGCATGGCGCGGCCCCCTCCACTACCATATTTATTGCTCTAAGTACGATTTTAAGAAAGTGTAGTATGGTATGTGTTGTGTTAATGGTAGTCATCTCATTTCGGCTTTATGGATTAGCATTTGTGATGGTGATTCCTCATGGGCCTACCAGATCAGCATCTACGTATCTTTATCAGCATTCCATGGCCATATTATAATACAGGTATGATCATGTTTATAGTTTTTCTTATTTTAAAACCGTAAGGCTCGGTGTACCAGGGCTTCAAAACGCGTTGTCCACCCTCCAACCGCGTCATATGTAAAACATCCTTCCCTCGCAATGCGTTTTAGACAAGGTTTTGATAGATGTTGGTCTTGCTCACGATCGACCGGTGATGTTGGTTGTGTGTGCGTGAGTTGTGATGCTGGTTTTTATGGAGTATAATTGTGTACAAATGGTGTATGTTTAGGTGGTGAAGTGAATGTACTTATTACACCTATTTGGTAGTGATGTTGGTGGAGGAGTGAAAAGCCGATGCGACACTAAGTTGACGTTGGTGATATTGGTCACAATACACTTAGACTAAGAACTCATCGTCCGTTATTAAAACAATATCTAATTGGTTTCTACTGAGAAATTCCAGAGCTAGAAACTTAGTTTGTGTTTGGATAGGAAATACCAAGGGCTTACAAGGGCTTGAGTTTTTAGAATAAGTTGGCTTATACAATAAGCTTCATTTGTTATACAACTTTATGTCAGATTTTAAAAACTATAAACTTCCATAAGCCTGAAACGAGCTTTTAAAATGAGTAGGGATTATAGTTAGTCAAATTACTTAAATACCCTTCAAAATATAATGGATTAGCAAGCACAAGCTTGAAATATATGTGAATATTTTGATGCATTTTATGTGATTTTACAATGATAAGCTTCAGCTTCAACTATTTAGTCAAACAACTTTAAAAAAAATATAAACTACAACTTCTAGCTTATAATATAAGCTCAAAATCCAACTCTAGCCCCAACCTTATCTTAAACCCACCTCGAACTCATTTCTAGATAGGTACCCTTAGGATGCGTTAACTACTTGTCATTTTTACTTGCTTGTTTTGAAAGTTTTAATTACTTGTTTTTTCAAAGTTATTTATTTGTTTAAATAAAATGAAGGTTTAATTTTGTGTTGGTTGAGAAGAATATGAAGTTAGGTTTTGTGAAGAGAAGATTACACTTTGAAGTTTTAATAAATATATAGGCTTTTCTTTAATTTAAACAATATATGGAAATCAGTGTTAATTGGATTGAACCGGTCGATTCAAACGAGAATTGGACCGGACGGTGTCACCGAAAAACCCAGGGTTTAACAGGAGAAAATCAAAAACTGAAAAAAAAAAAGGACGATTTGTTTTCAAAAACCATATAAAAATCACTTATTTGAAAGAAAGGAACCAAATTTGATATATACTTTTTCTTTTAACATCTTGTATGACTTTAAAAAATGATTATTAACATAATTTTCTCCAAAAGTTATTTCAAATAACTTTGTTATTATGGTAAAAAAAATAAATAATAATAATAATAAAAAAAAGAAAAAAAAAAGTTAACCATGATAACTTATTGGATGAGCAAAATAGAACAAAATCGAACCAAATTAAAAAACTGAGCCGAACCGGTCCGATCAAAACCAAGCTGACCATATTCGGCTCGGTTTTCGGTTCAATATATTTATCATTTTCGATTTCGGTTCGACTCGGTTCACGCCAAAACCGAGAAAGAACGCACCTAAACCGTATAAACCGAACCATACCGAACCGAGTCACTTTGGTTTGGTTCTCGGTTTATATCTTCCACAAATTCAGTTTTCACTTCTGTTCGATTTTGGTCGGTTCAGGTCGATTTTAACCAGATGATCCACTTTAACCGATATCAAAAATAAAAAGGAAATTATAAATTTAAAGAAAAAAAAAAAAGAAAAAAAAGAAAAAAAAAATTATTTAAAAACAAAGCCGCTTTTCTATGTTCTGGGTTTAGGGTTTTGTCAAGAAAATATCCCTATTTAGGGTTTATCTCCACTTCTCCACCAAGATTCAATCTTTAACAAATACCCTTTTCACATTACTCAAAACCAAATCATGGGTTTATCATGATTTCACTAAAACCCCAAAAATTTTATAAAAAAATCAAAAAATCTTTATACAATTTTGCATCATTTTATTCATATTCATCTTCTGCTGTTTTTTTTGCAGAAGAAACAAATACCCTTTGCTCAGATTATCATGAACTAACCAAAAAGATGCAAACTTTAGCACAAAAAGGTGATGTTTACAACTCTTTACATTTTTTCGATATGTTGCGAATAATGCCCGGTAAGCCGAGTATATATGATTACAATGCTATGTTGAATTGCTATTTGAAGTCTAGTAATGTGTGTTTGAATGGTATGAATTTGTTGCAATTGGAGATGAGGAGGGTTGGATTGTGTCCGAATGTGTTGACTTTTAGTACATTGTTGAAAGGGTTGAGTATTGTGGGCGAGGCGAGAGTAGGGTTGGGCGTTGTTTTGGAAATGTGTGATTATGGTTTTGTGCCGTCGTTTAGTTGTTTGGCGAGTTTGTTTAGGAGGTTTTTGGATAAAGTGGAGTTAGGAGATGCGATTAGTGTGTTGGAGTTGATGTTGGGGTTTGGTTATGTTCCAACCGAGCCGAAAGCGATTTTGTTGATTAGTAGTTTATGTAGCCGTGGGATGATTCAGGATGCGTGTTTTGTGTTTTTTAAACTTTTGGGAAAAGGGTATTTTCAAAGACCGTATTTTTACAATCCGATTTTATGGTCTTTGTGTAAATCGGATCAGATTGGTGGTTTATTAGCCTTTTTTTGTTGTTTAGAGAAAAAGGGTCTTGTATATAATACATGTTCATATACAGCTTTAGTATACGGGTTGAGCAAAAAAGGGCTATTTCGCGAGGCTTATGGCTGTTTGAAGATAATGGAAGGTGATTCGGGTTGTTACCCGAATGTTAAAACGTATACCACAATCATTAAGGGTTTGTGTGAATATGGAAGGATAAAAGAGGCGTTAGGCCTATTGGGAAAAATGGAAAAAACTGGATGTGATCCGGATATTGTTACATATAATATAGTTATACGGGCACTTTCTAATGAAAATATGCTTAATGAGATTTACGAGCTTTATGAGTCTTTACATCAAAAGGGTCTTGTCCCAGATCGGTATACAGCTACTGCATTTTCGGGATTACTCAAGAGAGGTAGTTTAGGAATTGCACGTACACTTCTACAGGATATATTTTTGAGTGATATTGACTTGGATGTTGCAGTTTATAACGTGTACTTATGTAGTTTATGTCATGCTCGTGAACCTCAAGAGTTATCATCTTTGGTTAGAAGTATGATAAAAAATGGTATTGAACCCAATAATATAACATTCAATACGATTTTAAAAGGCTTTTGTGAAGAGAAAACATTGGATGAAGCCTTGGAATTTTTTGAACATGTTGATTGGCCTGGAAAAAGGCCTGATTCGGTATCGTTCAACACAATATTATCTGCTGCGTGTAAAATGGGTGATTCTAGAATGGTTCAGAAAGTTGTCGACTTAATGGACGGCGAAGGGGTTAAGTTGAACGTTGTGGGGTTGACTTGTTTAATGCAGTATTTTTGTAACGTTGGGAAGTTTGATGATTGTTTGAAGGTTTTTGAGCATATGATTATATATGGTCCACTACCCTCAGTGGTGACTGTTAATACTCTTATGGTTTATCTTTGCAAAAATCATGAAGTTGAAACAGCATATTGGGTTCTTCGTAATTTAAAGAGATATGGATTGTTGCCTGATTCGAGAACCTATAATATTCTTTTACGTGGTGCTAAAAGCGAAAGGAAGTTTCTCCTTGTGGCTGAATTACAAAGAAAATTACGAATGGGTGTAAACCAAACAGCGTCTTTTTAGATGATCCACATCAGTTATTGTCAGAAACTTGATGATGTACCATGTCAGGTTTGACTTTTTTCTCTCCATTATTCGAAGTTTTAGATAGTTATAGTAGGTTTATGTAATAAAATAGCAGAGTGCTTTTATTTATACTTAAAACGATGCGTTAATAAGTACTTCTATAAAGTTTTCTCGAAAATATGTTGCAATTTACATGTGACATTCCAAAAATGAATGCATCTTCCATGGTAAGGAAAGATTGTCTGATGCTCTGAACTTCTAATGTTAACTTTGTACTCATTGAAATTGGCAGGAATTTGTGGTGTACTCAACGATTTAGTTCGAATTGTGTTATCTCCATACAAAGGTTAGTCTTTTCCTGCGAAAATTGCAGTTATGGGGATGTTTGGNTTGAAACAGCATATTGGGTTCTTCGTAATTTAAAGAGATATGGATTGTTGCCTGATTCGAGAACCTATAATATTCTTTTACGTGGTGCTAAAAGCGAAAGGAAGTTTCTCCTTGTGGCTGAATTACAAAGAAAATTACGAATGGGTGTAAACCAAACAGCGTCTTTTTAGATGATCCACATCAGTTATTGTCAGAAACTTGATGATGTACCATGTCAGGTTTGACTTTTTTCTCTCCATTATTCGAAGTTTTAGATAGTTATAGTAGGTTTATGTAATAAAATAGCAGAGTGCTTTTATTTATACTTAAAACGATGCGTTAATAAGTACTTCTATAAAGTTTTCTCGAAAATATGTTGCAATTTACATGTGACATTCCAAAAATGAATGCATCTTCCATGGTAAGGAAAGATTGTCTGATGCTCTGAACTTCTAATGTTAACTTTGTACTCATTGAAATTGGCAGGAATTTGTGGTGTACTCAACGATTTAGTTCGAATTGTGTTATCTCCATACAAAGGTTTGTCTTTTCCTGCGAAAATTGCAGTTATGGGATGTTTGGATGTGCGTTTTCAGTGTGATATTTGCAGCGTGAATGATAATTAGTATCTTAAAGTAAGTACGGAGTAATAGTTAAGTAACCTTATATTTATCTCAATATTTTATAGTTTTCTTCCAACTTCCTTCTTACTTTTTCAAATCTGATTATTGAGACCTGAAAGAACGGTTGTTTAGTCGCACTTCCAAACGCCCATACTTTCAAGAATTCTCATGTGAATATCAGGAAGTGACAACTAGGGTACTTGATTGAACTAAAAGCACTACTGTATGCTATAGGAACTGCTGATATGGCAAATGCAACTCAAATCTTTATGCGCATTTTAGACAAGAGATCAGGTTTGAAGATCTTGCACGATGGAGTTGGTGTATAAGGAGTCAGAAGGTTGACTTTGAGGTCAGACATCCAATTCGACACTTACAATTCTTGTTAACAATTAGAGCTTGATTTCGTCAAGGTGACTAACTTTAGCTGATAAATCTAGTAAAAAAGGCCCAGAGCTAAAAAGCTGGATGCTGTGGACTCAAATTTTCAACTGAGATTTATCATATTAAACAACCAATCTTTGTTCCAAACCCTGCTCTGTCCAGATTTTTTATAGCATTAGTTATAGATGGTTATCATATATTTAAAATTGACAAATGCCAAAAAACTATATTTTAGCTTCGAAGTTAACAACTGATTATTTATATGTGTAAACAGAGGATAATTATATCGAAGGTATAAGATCAGGAACATTTGAGTGTAAAAAGACCTAAAAACTTCATTTGGAAAGTGGCAGGGAATGAAAAGTAGGATCCACTTACCATAAAATGTAACTTGTTCGGTATTATAGGAGATGGCAGTTGCTCCCCCTTAACTTACAAGAACAACTAGAATAATGTGAAATGCAGAATCGATCATGAGTTTGGCTATCTTAGCTGCTGTTCCAGAAAACTTTGGCTATCATCCTAATTTTTGATATAGGAAAACTTTATGGACTTAATTTGTTGCATTACAAAATAGGGCGGGAATTGAGGCCGAGCGTAATTTTAGTGCTGGAGCTTAAACTGAAAAGTGTCACGATCATTTTGATTGTTAGAGATATTATCTTCAATTGCTAATTTGTGAGACTTTAAGCGTAGTGCAAAAATCTTGATTCAAGTGCTTTGTTTTTCTGAATTTATGGAAGATGAAATGTTGGGTAAAAAACTGAATTGTTGAATTTATATCCTTTTTTTTATCAAAATGTTTTTCATACGATTATATTTAGGTTATAAGACTAAGATGAGTAACTACTCAGAGAACATAGAACTATTCTTTCCCAGTAATATCCTAATAAGTTTAACGGTTTTATATAGTTCTTTGTTATGGATTTACGGCGTGTTTGTTCTGTACTTGGAACTAAGAACAGGACATAGAAAAATTGGACCATTCATTTTCGTGACACCCTTCATGTTTTGTGGAAATCTAAACATGATGTTATAATTAATGATATTTATCTTTCATAATCACAGGATGTGCATACACAATAAATATGGCAATTAGCATCTGGGCATGAAACATGTCAAGTTGAAGTTATCGACAGAAACGGTCAGAAATTCAAAGTGAGACGAAATGATGTTGACATGGATCTTGTATCAAGAAAACGGAGGTAACTTTGTCGTGTTATGATAAAGATTCTTTTTCGTGTTATGAACAGGACATAGAAAAATTGGACCATTCATTTTCGTGACACCCTTCATGTTTTGTGGAAATCTAAACATGATGTTATAATTAATGATATTTATCTTTCATAATCACAGGATGTGCATACACAATAAATATGGCAATTAGCATCTGGGCATGAAACATGTCAAGTTGAAGTTATCGACAGAAACGGTCAGAAATTCAAAGTGAGACGAAATGATGTTGACATGGATCTTGTATCAAGAAAACGGAGGTAACTTTGTCGTGTTATGATAAAGATTCTTTTTCGTGTTATGAACAGGACATAGAAAAATTGGACCATTCATTTTCGTGACACCCTTCATGTTTTGTGGAAATCTAAACATGATGTTATAATTAATGATATTTATCTTTCATAATCACAGGATGTGCATACACAATAAATATGGCAATTAGCATCTGGGCATGAAACATGTCAAGTTGAAGTTATCGACAGAAACGGTCAGAAATTCAAAGTGAGACGAAATGATGTTGACATGGATCTTGTATCAAGAAAACGGAGGTAACTTTGTCGTGTTATGATAAAGATTCTTTATACTTCTAATTATACGTATGTGTTTGTAACTGTATTATGAAACAAATACTAGGATGTAATTTAGGAATTTTGTGGATTAATGCGGTGTCTGTGTGGAAATATAAATATGGCCAGACTCGAGATACAAATGAATCGTTGATTACATTTTAAAGTGTTTCTGATTCTGATAAAACATCATATATTGAATTTTCATATGTGATAACTCTTATTTTTAGTACAAATGGTGACACCAGACTTTTTTTTTTTTTACTGTACATGTGAATAACTGCTTATGAGTCGTGACAGCCCTTTTTACTTGTTTTGTTTGTACAGATTGAGGCTCATGGTAGCATTGTACAGATCTCGCTTCTCTTGGTTGAGGAAAGGACGATTGTCAAGTGATCAAGATAGCGGATAAAATGTTGTATGTATATTATAGCATATAGATATAGAGTATGGATCAAATAAGAAATAAAAGTAGAATGAGAAGAATGAGAAGTAACCATAGCCGCACATTTCAGATGCACCTACAAAATAAGATGCATCTCCCATGAAATTCTCTTTCATCATTTGAAATGTGTGGCTACAAACATTTCTCATTCTTCTTATTTTATTTTTTCTTCTTAGTGGATCCATACTCTATAGATATATAGATATTGCTATAGATAAAAACAATCAACAATAAATCATAGCGCGTTGGAATCGTTTATATGAAATGAAAGGAAGAGCGAAAAGGGTGCATCTCTAAGCTAAAAAATATTGTAAATTTCTTTACCAAATGATTCAGTCTTTATGGTAGATTGACTTTTATAGTCGAATACTTCATTCTATAAGGCAGCTGTTGCGAATTTTCTGCAGTGGGAGAAAGCCTAACATGGCATAGTCATGTGAAATTACGGAAAACAAAACAGTTTTATTATGTACTATAGATACAATTCTATTTTTTGTCCATCGCGGATGATTTAAAGTATCACCTCTATGAGAGTCTTTGGCTTAATAGCACCTTCTGGATTAGTACGATTGATCTTAAAGAACGGGCCAAGCTCACCATGTTTGTTACGAGCAACTAGCAACAAAGGTGATACGCAATCAAGTATGACTAGAGCATACCAATAGCGAGTTAGTATTTGAAGCGCCAAAACAAAGAAACACATTACATGGTGTTACGTGTACTTGGATACCACTTGTTTTCCGATTCTAGCCGTAGGCAATGTACTAGTTATCGGATACAAATTCCATGAGATCAAACATTAAACCTTCTTTCCGAGCTCAAAATTACATACAATGGCCAAGATTTTTCTCACATGCAAAGTTTAGAATCGGCAAAATTCGTGCAATTAGCGAATATTGATGTTTCATAATTGGAATGTTGATGTTTGTTGTCGAGCCTTGACATACTTGCAGGTGGGGTCAACGACCACCAATTTACCACTATTTTAAAAACTTGGTAAAAATATTAGAGTTTGTAATGGTGGGACGAAATGGTTGTGGGATTTTAAATTATTGGAATGTTGATGTTTGTTGTGACATACTTGCGGGCAGAGGTGCATGGGCTAAAGCCCGAGCCCGGGCTTAGGCCTGGCCCGAAAAAGCTCGAAAAAGCCGACCTAAAGCCCGGTCCGACCCGAAAGGCCTAAATGGTTCTTATAATTTCCATCAAATCTCCGACACCCGATCTTTTCAAAGAGAATGCCTTTTTTTTTTTCTTTTTATTTATTTATTTATTTATTTTATTTTTAATAACATGCAACAGATGAGGATATCTTGGCTACAATTATTGTAGCTAATTGGCTACATTCCTCCATAAAAATTACACAATAAAACACTTAAGGACTCACAAGAAAAATCAGGGACCCAAAAAAAACTCAAAGGCCCATATAAAAAGTGTTGAAAATTGTAGAGAGTTGGCTACAAAAAATTGTTGCTAGCATTTTCCTATAGATAATTACTTTGAATGATTTATAAAATTATAACAAAAATATAATCACATATTAATAAATACGACTTGTTTGAATGGATACAAATTAATGTTGTTGTTGAGGTTTCTCATTACTGTCATAGTTATTGTCGACTTTAATTGAGGTGTATTTCGATGAAAAAAACTGACAACTTTTATGTAGACTTCAATAAATATGTACTTTTAAAATTGAGTAAAGTGAATTGAATCACTTTAATGTTTAGAAGTAGTTTACATGCAACTTTTATCTTTTCAATCGATGTGTGCTTTTTAAAATAAGTGAATTGAATGGCTTCAAAAAGAGTAAATTGAATCGATGACGTGTGCTTTTTACAGGCAACTACTAAACTACACATAAATTTTAATGCTTGCATTTATGATCAATAAATTGTTAGGTGTTCTTATTCAATGCAACATTTAGATATGTGATGAATGAGCTCAATAACTTACCAATCCATAGCTTTTCGTTTTTTAGTTTTACTACTCACCTCTACATCAAATATTTTTAGTAAACAATCTCCACATTTTGAGATGGC
The DNA here is from genome assembly GCA_014162995.1 of Artemisia annua. NCBI lineage: Eukaryota > Viridiplantae > Streptophyta > Magnoliopsida > Asterales > Asteraceae > Artemisia > Artemisia annua. The sequence continues at coordinate 79,092 of LBNU01016914.1, read as the reverse complement.
TAGTTCATCAAGCCAAGGTCAAACTTCGCAACCACTACCATCCGTCAAAACAACAATCGATTCAAACCCTAACAATAACACTCTATCAGACCCCCAACCCATAACCCTAGCAAATCCCCCAAGTCTAACCCTAAGCCTAGCAAATCCCCCAACTTCTTTTTTTACAAGTTTATACCAGATGAAGATGAAATAATAAATGTATTAGATCTAGGAGGTTGTGATGTGATAGAGCATAACAAAATAGCGAAGAGAGATCTTTATAGTGATCACATATGGAAGGTTTTAGATGGTTTAAATCCAGTAGTTTATAATAGCACAGAGTTCATGCTTCAAACTCCTCGATACCCGGTTGAAAAGATGCCTAATGAACCGGGTATCGAGGAGTTTGAAGCATAAACTCCGGGATATTGTACACTAATGGACTTAACCCCTCTAAAACCTTCAAAATGTGATCACTATAAAGATCTCTCTTCGCTATTTTATTATGCTCAATCACATCACAACCTCCTAGATAATACATTTATTATTTCATCTTCATCTGGAATAAACTTGTAAAAAAAGAAGTTATGGGATTTGCTAGGCTTAGGGTTAGACTTGGGGGATTTGCTAGGGTTATGGATTGGGGGTTTGATAGAGTGTTATTGTTAGGGTTTGAAAATCGATTGTTGTTTTGACGGATGGTGATGGTTGCGGTGGTTCCATTGTTAGGTCCGGAGGGTGGGTGAGTGTGTAATAATAATGCGTTTACAAATGACACATTTTACAAATGACCGGCGGTGGTGGGTGGCTGGTGGTGATGGTGACTGGCGGCGGCGATGGTGGTGGAAAGAGGTGGTGGTGGTTTTAGAGAGAAGGTAGGGAGTATTCTAGAGAGAAGGTAGAGAGGATTCTAGAGAGAAAGATGAGAGAATTCTAGAGAGAAGGAGGAGAGAATGATGTTTCTTTCTCTCTCTAGAATTTAGAAAGTGGAAGTGAAGTGAATGGAAAAATGAGGTAAGTTTGTTTATATAGTGGAGGCAAAAGATGAGGGAGGGGGATCTTTGTCTCTATTTTCTTTTCGTTCGTCACTAAAATGCTAGTTTTTAGTCCGTAAAAATTATACCCTTAACCCGTAAGAATATAATTTTTGCAAAAGTTGATAGATTATTAAAATACCTTCGAAACGAGTATAAATATGACCATATTCACCGGAAATATAAACACTATAAATTAGACTTGCAGTGTAAATTAGTCACAGGGACCATTATTGTAATTTTGTACAATAAGGGTTCGGGGCTCGTTTAATCTCGATAACATTTGATTCAAGACACTAAATTTACACCATTGAGTTTTGAATAATTTTTTCACGAAAATTGAGTATTTATACAACTAGTATCTCATAAATATTATATAAACCTTATTTAAAATGTTTGTTATTTATTATGTAGTCGTCGGGTATCACGGATAGGCTTTGTCCTTAGAATAAAACCTTAACTTGAATATTCGCGTTTTTAACAAACGTTTTTTAATAAAATCTTAAAAAACTTATTTAATCATGTTTGTTTAAATAATTTGTGATAATTAAATACAAATTTAATTATTATCGTGTCGGTACGTGTTACGTGCCGTTTTTCATTATACACGAAATAGTTGTTTGTTAAATAGTCGAATGTGAACAGAATGCTGAGAATGTAATCATTTGAAAAGTAAAATTTATTTTTGATTAAGAAAATTTGTCGTTTAACTACCATTTACGCATTAACTGATTTTACGCAATGGTAAACGCTAAATAGTCAAAAAGCCAAAAAGTCAAAGTCGAAAAACAAGGGACGATTATTTTTTTTGTTTGTTATTGTGTTTGTATTATCCGGTTTGAGAAGAAAAAATTTAGGTGAGAGGATTGGTTTGTGTGACTGCATGTTTACGTGAGAGTTGATTTTACGCAATGTTTACGCATTAACTTATAAGAGTAGTTTATATATCCTAATATTAGGGTAACCGTTGGATGTTGGATCGGGTTTTATGTTATTGGGTTGCGGAGATGAGATCAATATAGAACTTATATTTGCCCTAGAGCCAATGAACCAATCATAGTCACTCATTTTTATTTTTCATTTTTTTTAAACAACATATCTTGCAAACGGTAAATCTTCAAGCTACAAAAAAATACCATCGCGACAAGAATTAAATCATCTTTCTATAGATATGCATTGTTATATACTTTCGACGAACTTTTTTTTTCGACGAACTTTTTTTTTTTTTTTAAATTTCCGCCCAGAAAAATCATATATGATTCGTAAAAATCACATATGATTTGATTTTTACAAATCACATATGATCTTACGAAATATATGATTTGTTACAATCATATATGATTCGTAAAAATCATATATGATTTGATTTTATCGAATCACATATGACTTTTACAAATCATATATGATTTTTACCAATGTTGCAAAAATCGTGAATCGGTCCTGAGGCGGTCGAGGGCCGAGTAGCATTTTTAGCCGATTAATCGGCCCTAAACCTTGTAATCGCCGATTAATCGGCTGATTTCCTTGTAAATCTCTCCAAGTTCCAGGGCGGTTTACCTTGTAATCGGCGATTACAAGGCCGAGTAGGCCGTTTTTTGCAACATTGATTTTTACAAATCATATATGATTTTTCTGAGCGGAAATTTTGAAAGAAAAAAAAAATACGTCGAAAAAAAAATTCGTCGAAAGTATATAACAATGCATATTTATAGAAAGATAATTTAATTCTCGTCGAGATGGTATTTTTTTCTTCGCGTAACGATTTACGATTTGCGAGATATTTAATTTTTAAAAAAAGGGTGAAAGTTTATTTTTTTTATTTGGATAAAAAAAATGAATGACTACGATTGGTTGATTGGTTCTATGGTAAAAGTTGGATCTACACGGATCTTTTGGCTTGGGTTGCGTGGTCACTCCACCACGGGACGACTTTTTTGTTATAAAGCTGAAAGTAGTGTGCTATTTTTTTGGATTGGGTGATAGGGGTCTCTTCTCGCGTGCGTAAAGGGAGGGTGCCATTGCCTTCTTGGCTGGACCCAACCTGTTTGTGTGGGCTCGCTACACCTTCTGGGCTAGGGGCCATGTAGCCACAATTGCCGTTCAAAAAAATATACTAGATAGATATCCGTGCAAATAAGTATATTTGCGAGCTTGTGTTTTGGGTGACCACCTTAGAGATAGATCGAACTGAAATGAGAACACATACACCGCTTCGAACACGAACACCAATTCAAACACGAACACTAAGATTCAACGAGATATGATTGAAACCGAAACCCACACATAACCGCGAAACTCTACCGAGTCCTAATCTATACACCGCGAGCGAATAACACCAAAACGAACTACCCGAACACAAACCAATGATCACAACCCATAATTCGCAAAAATGGTTCACGTGAAATTAGCTCAAATCAGTTGATCTTCCAAATTGCTCATCTTTTGTACGTTGTTATTGTTTTGTTTAAGAAATCATTTGTGAAACTAGTTATAATACCTGTGCACGCACAGTGTTTTTAAAATTTCGTTTTGATTATGTATTATTATCGATTAAGAAATGAATTACTTAACATGTTTCAATTGGTTTTACTTAGTGGACTAAAAATACAAAATCATATTTATATATGTTATAATCTACCTATTATTTAAGGAGAATGCTTTTAGATTAAAAATTATATTTTATTATTCAAGCAAAATCAAATGATGATACTTGACTTGCATGAGATGTTAGTGATATATGCTTTTAGTTTTGCAAACCCATGTGATCAATTTACGATGTGTTGTGGTATTTCTTTTACTTATATTTTCGTTAAAATATGTAGCATATTTAGATAGCTTTGAAGATTGATTCATTCCTATGATTATGAATAACCATCATACCATGTTTACTAATGTACTTTTTTGTTTGAAAAATTGTATTTTTATAAGTTTGCGCTATTTACTTCTCATGTTTGATTATAAAATTACCAAAAAAAAATGTAATTGGTATAATTCAAATTTAATCTTACGTTTATATATAATATATAAAAATAATTTTTCTCTGAGACCGAACTATATAAGGAAATTATAATTACTTATATAAGTAAATTATAAATGCATGAAAAAAATGACAAAGAGTGCATTCGTAAGTCTTTTAGGATTGTTCGAATCCTTACCGACCTT
>LBNU01016914.1:8106-74755 GCA_014162995.1 Artemisia annua | reverse complement strand
GTTTTTTTTTTTTTTTTTTTTTTATTTTTTTATTTTTTATTTTTTTTTTAGTAGTAGTAGTAGTAAAAAACCTGTGAGCTCACAACTATTTCTATCATAGCTTAGTGTGTTTATAGTAAAAACACAAATATTAAATGTATAAGTTTTCAATAAACATTAAAAAATTACTAAAAGTTGGCGTGTGTATGACAAAAAAAGTTAAACCATAAAAAAGGTTACTAAAAACTATCAGCTAGATAAGGCATAAGCAAAGTTCTGTTGATGTCTCTTTCGGATTCTATCCATAAGCAAAAAGAGGTTAACACATAAATCATAAGTATAGAAGAATGGTTGTATCTCACATCCATGATTACCAACTCAATAACATTATCGCAATATAGTAACGTAATAACTTGATTAAAAACTATGTATTCTTGCTTAATAATTCTCATGTACATAGTTTAATTCCTTTACAACGGCCAACTATTACGCATATATTTATTTTCATGAGTCGTTGTTATAAATAGAATCGCGTATATTTATTTTCGTATCACAGTAACTCGTGTTTACCATTTGATATTTATATTCCCCTTACTAATAATTTAGCCATATTTAATATTCAAACCATGTACGCATGAATTAAACTTTTAAATAGAATAACATGAGTCCTTATTTTTAAAAAAAATATATCTTCTAATGGATGGAAGTCTAAAACTAACAATATTAAAACTAATTCGCATATTTACTAAATTTTGTAATTTTAATGGATAAAAATCTAAAAATTAATACTAATACTCATGTAATTTTAAACAAAGTTAATATTATAAAGTATAAGGGGTACAAAGTGTAAGGGGTTATTTGTGTTTTTTCTAAAGTTATTAGAAAATATGGAAACTTGTAATTTTACACTTAGGTCTACATAATTTATTTAAAGTTCAACCACTTGTATTAATTACTTCCTCTTTTTTTAAGTTTTTATTTTTATAAATTTGACACCTATATTTTTATGCATTTTTTTTCTTTAATCAAATTCTCCACCAAATTTATTAAAGTTTGACCAAATCAATTCAATTTTGACTTTCTATTGGCCAATCATATTGCTTGATTTCGCCTACGTGGCAAAATCGATGTCTCCTATTGGTCCAATTTTTTTCCACTAAGATTGTTTTGTCAAAAACACTCCGAAATGATGTAATTCTTTTATTATATAAAAGATAGGTTATGATAAGGGATACCTGCATTTATACCAACGTGCAGGAACTACTGCTTCGAAACATGAATGTGTGTTATATCACTTGTTTAATTCCTAGTTTCTATGTCTTCTTTATTAATTCACTAGTTTATTGACCCGTGAAATTCACGGGATTAAATTTAAAACCGTAGAATAGTAGTTTGAACCTATTATGAAAACAGAAATGTTTATATCAGCGATGAGTTTGTGATAGTATGTGAATAAATAATCTATTAGATCTATGAATGGAAAATAATCATGCTATAGTCCTCAATCTTGGCATGAACGGGTGTTTCTTTTACACCACATGTACAAAAAGATACAAACATATAGCTATTACGTAGTGTTTGGTACGTTGTAATCAAAGGGGGAATAAAAAGGATGATTGTGTGGGAATGAAAAAATGTTGTTTGCTTACGTATATGGAATGTAATGATTCATTACAAGGAATGACCCATTACAACAAAATCATTCCCTAGGCCCCCCTTAGTTTTTTTTTCATTACATCTGTAATTAAATCAAAATTACATAAAACTCCATCAATACTAACCATATTTAAATAAACTTTCTATCATTAATGGGGCATTTTTAGTCTTTCTATTATGATTCCATTACGTCATATCAAACAAACCAAACATGATTAATAATTGCAATGAATAATTACATTTCACTATTTATTCCATTACGTCATTTATTCCATTAATTTGACATTTCATTACGTCCTACCAAACGTACCTGAAATGTCTAAAACATTATTAAAAACTCATAGTTTATTTTACTAAAATCAGAAAAATGAGTGTTGCAAAAATCGGCCGAATCGGCCGATTAATTGCTAATCGGCCATGGACCTTGGAGAGATTTACAAGGTAATCGGCCGAGTCAAGAAAATCAGCCGATTAATCGGTTAAAAATCGCTAATCGGCCCTGGACCGCCTCAGTACCGATTCACGATTTTTGCAATATTTCAAAAATCAGAAGAATCAATTAGTTGTCCCGTCACATTTAGTCCTAAATATAAGAACATAAACATAAGCAACTTATAAACTTAATGTTAAGCAAACTTTTAAAGGAACATACAACAATTTATATCGTTGTAATCTTCTATTGCTTTATATATGTACCGATTTACCTATGTATCAATGTGAATAAATAAGTAAATACGTTTTCATTTGAGTTGTCCTGTCATAATTTAGTACTGAACCCTCTTTAAAGAACCCGATATTTATTTTCTACAACAAATATGATAAGGAGAATGCTAGCTTAAGCCTCCATGCAAGATCCTTGTATAAGTTTAATTATACATTTTGACTAATTGATCAATTTGAGTTGCACTAATATAAAACGGGTCAAATGGATCAATTTCAAGTTAAGAAAAAAATAATAGAGCTTAATAACTCGTTACCATAAAGATGTTGTATCCACATTTATTTTGTTTCAAACATAAATAAACATCTCCTAGTCGACTTTTGTTTAGTTTCTCAATTAAGTTGACAAAACTTGCATAGTACAGGTATGTTTTGAAATCACTTGTAATGAATTGTAATATATTTCATTAGGATTAGAGTGTCGTTGAGATGGAACCAAGTTAATAGTGGTTCCATAAAATTGTTTATTAGGATCTCATATGATTAAGCTTTTGTGCACCGAGAAAAAGAAATCAAAGGATATTCCAAAATGACACGATAATAACATTCCAACACTCTGTTTTATTATTACCAAAATTAGCATTTCATTAATGCACCAATGTAATTGAGATACATACTAAAAATATGCAATGCTCCCAAAACAAAAAGTACAATTCTGCAGTAACTTTACATGACTTCTTCCCTAGTCACCTAGCCCAATAGAAAATAGGAAGAAAATGGATGAAGCGGCTCCTGAACCTGGTAGTGAAGGCAGTGGCAGTTGCAGTTGCAGATTATCTTATTTAAGACAACTTAAGCTAATTCACAAGCCATGAAAAACACGTGTACGTTTCATTGAGTGTTTTGAATCAGTCATTTGATATTCGGATCCCGAACCGCCTGGAGAAGTCCGATGATGTTTTAGGAATGCAGCTGCACACGTAAGAGCATTATATCAATTAAATATCATATTCATTTAGTGTCTACAGTTTTTTTCTTCATAAAATACCGAGTATGTTTCAGTTAATGGAGACGGCTTGACAACCATATGCCTTATCAAGAAGGTTGATAGAGGTGTTGTTGCAGCTTCTAATGCGAGGATGAAGGCATATGCGACATTTCGAATAGCCCAAAACAAGTATATTACTGGTGTTCGCCTCCTGGCGTCGAGGAGGGTAAAAGCGGGGAAAGCCGAAGCCCGAAAGACTGAGTTGAAGGGGAGTTAGATGAAGTGGTTTGGAGCGTTTAAGGCGGCGAATACTGCCTTCGAAATGGCTGTCCATGAAAACAGAGGCTTCATGACAGCCATTTCGGAGGCAGTATTCACCGCCTTAAACGCTCCAAACACTTCATCTAACTCCCCCTTCAACTCAGGCTTTTAGGCTTCGGCTTTCCATCTTTTATAGGGATGGCAACGGGGCGGGTTTGGGGCGGGGCGGCCATCCCCATCCCCAAACCCGATTACCAAAGTTCTCCCCAACCCCGCCCCAATCCCCATCGGGGATCTAATCGGGGCGGGGGTTGGGCATGGATTGTCCCCCGAACAACCCGGGGGCCCCGCTATTACATCGGGGATCTTATGGGAACATCCTCCTGTTTGGTCAATTCCGACCCACAAATTCGCACCATTCACATGCTCATTCATTATTTGCGTAGACCGTTACGCGAAGTAACGAAAACCTAGTGTAACAATCAGATTACCAAGACAAGCCTGAAGTTAAGCGTTGTACAGGACGATAGGTATTATGCATACAGATAGATGATGAAATGGTATACCGGGTCAAAAATTAAAACTCTAAAAGCAGTGGGGACTATACAATAAACAAGTTCTCTAAATCACATTTTGCCATTTTTGACAAATAATTAAAAAACTAACAATGTTCTAGAGTCGGAATTACGTTTTTGTTATTCACGTAAATACTAACAAAATACTATATAAGTATAGATATATTTGTATATGTGTATATATTAATCGGGTGGGGCGGGGCGGGGCGAGGATACCCCGCTTCCCACCCCAAACCCGATTAAAATCCCCGTTTAATCCCCAAACCCGCCCCGTAACCCGATTAGCATGCCCCGCCCCGCCCCAATTAATTTGGGTTTCGGGTTTCCCCGTCGAGTTCGGGTTTTTTTGCCAACCCTAATCTTTTAGTTGCCTCGCCGCCAGGAGGCGAACACTGGTAACATATTTGGGCTCTTCGAAATGCTGCATATACCTTCATCCTTGCATTAGAAGCTGCAACAACACCTTTATCAACATTCTTGATAAGGCATATGGCTGTCAATCGTCTCCATTGTCTGAAACATACTCGGTCATCCGCCATCCCGTATGATGAGCCCCCGCCACCGGAAGGGCGATATTCCAATGACTTATTTGAAGTTAGATTTTTCGCCCAAACAGAACCCATCCTCATTGGGTAATCCACGACTTACTGCATATCTGCTGCCAATACGCTTCAGCACTCTCTATCATCCTTCTAAATTCATCAGGCCTCCCTTCAACCGGGTATCGAGGACTTTGAAGCATGAAGTATGTGCTATTACAAACTACTCACTTAATCCCTCAACTACTTTTCACACATGATCACTATATATGTTTCTCTTCGCTATTTTATTGTACTTAATAATATCACACCCTCCTATATCTAATACATTTATTATTTCATCTTCATCTATGATAAAATTGTAAAAAAAGAAGTTGAGGGGTTTGCTAGGCTTAGGGTTAGGGTTGTGGGATTCGCTAGGGTTATGGGGTGGGGGTTTGATAGAGTGTTACTGTTAGGGTTTGAATCGATTGTTGTTTTGACGGATGGTGGTGGTTGCGGTGGTTCCATCGTTAGGTCCGGTGGGTGGGTGGGTGTAATAACGCGTTTACAAATGACGCGTTTTACTTTATTAAAACCTTCACATTTTCTACACGTGTCAGCCTTCTCCTCCTTTATAAGTTTCTAGTTTATTTACCTTCACGAGAGTAAACTAAAAAGTAAAAACCATAAAATAGTAATTTTGAATCTAATATCAAAAGAAATATGGTTGAGGAATGCTATAACCACATAAATACATCCACAAAGTTTTTCACAAAATGATGTGTGAGTCACTGATTGGTGAATTTTATTATAGTTTATCTCTCTTATCTGTGATTAATTCAATCACTGTTAACAATATGAATATGTAAACTCTAACCTCAACTCGTCTAATGTGCCACTAACATTCGTTATTGCGTATGGCAGTGCTTGCATAAAGTCATAAACACAAAGTTTTATGCACCACCACGTAACTAAAAAAGTTGCGATAAAACTTTGTCCAATAAGAGTTCTGCCTTTGCCATAACAATATAACACTGAAGCAAGTTGTGAACCTTGCTTGAAAGTCTAACGACAAAAGTAATACTTCGATGAGTTGGTGTATGAAACATTACAAAGTAGAACACTCGAGTCTAAAAACAAACAAGTCATCAATCACAAATTCAACAAAAAAGTGATTTAGCATACTATACAAGCTTAGCTAGTAATCAGGGTCGTCCGATGAAATTTGATGATCCTGTGCCACAATTTTAAAAAGGGCCTTTTAACATTGAGATTGAAGTATGTGTGAAAATAGTGAACTGTAATTAGATTATGATTTTGTTTTTATATCAATGAAATGACACATCTAATTTTCTACAAGTTTAAATAAATATTCTATTATTCTAAGTATAACTATTGGGGTTTTAAAGTATTTATGACTATCCGTGAAGTTTTAAGTACCTTTTTATAAAAGAAGATGTCATGTTGGACTTACTTAAAAATATATTAGCCGATAACGTTTACTTTTCTATAACAATCTATAATGTTTACTTTCTCTATAACAATAGTCCCAACTAATAATTTTTCATGAGCTATGCATTTTGCTTAAACTTTGAGAAAAAATCTATGCTTCAGAGTTCACATAAGGATAAAGTTTAAAATTATAAATATTAAAGACAAATGGGGGTTAAAGTGAAAATAAATATGGTTAGAAAAATAACACAATTTATGGGCCTCACATACTCTCATGTATTTTGGTTTGTCTCTCCCACCAAAACCTTGTACTCAATTTTCACCATTAAAGCACAAACTTAAGGTTTTNTTTTTTTTTTTTTTTTTCAATGAAAACTTCAAAATTTTTATTTTGTCATACCGAACTTACATTCTTCTTTCTAAATCATATGCTATCCTTTAAAAATAAGTTTACACCTATAAAAAAGTTAAAAAAATCGAAGGCCTCAAGAAAATGAAGGCCTGTGTGATTGATTGCCCTACACATGGACATGTTTAAATCCAGCCATGCTAGTAACTTAACAAATTTTAAAAAGGTCAACCTAATCAGAATGATCATGCACTATGGAGTTGGGGAGTAAGGTACACAAGGTTAACTTTGAGGTCAGACATCCATTTCAATACACCCGCTCAGGAAATTCTATGATTTTTTGCATGAAAATGTTACATGTATGCATCTATCATTCATTTGGATATTAGAGCTTGCATTCGGCAAGGTTACTAAGTTTAGCTTATAAATATAGTAGAAAAGCCATGGACGGAACATATAAGATTTTATACCTTTTTATTTTTGGTTTTAGTCATTTTTAATACAAAAATTTCAGCGTTGTGTATTGGCCCCCCTAAAATAAATACTTACAAGTTGCTCCCTAACTAAAACGTTCAAGTTTCGTCTTTGTTCAGAGCTAAAAGCTTAATACTATATAGTGAAAATTTGACCGGTTTATTTTCTTGCATCTCAACAAATTAAAAGTCACTCTTTTTGAGTTCATATATATATATATATATATATATATATATATATATATATATATATATATATATATATATATATATATATATATATATATATATATATAACTTATAGTAAAAAAAAAAAAAAACTGATCCATATATCTATTGGATTATTATATATAGTATATATACTGATAATAAGCGACGTGCGCTGATAATAGCGCTTGTCTGCTGCGCGGTTTTAAGTCTTATATTACATTAATTAAGCAATCTGCTTATTATGCTCCTCTCCCTGCAATTAAATTACCATCCGGTAACTGTCTCTAGATGAAAGCGTAAAGGACATCTGAATTATCTAAAATTTTAGACGAACGGAAGAATAAGATAATGGCATCTAATTCTACCCGCACTGTGGGAGGAAGCGATATGGGACAGCATAAATAATTACTAAATACTTTTTCTCCATTTATCTTCCCCATAAAGCTTCCTTTCCTGGAATCTTAGCTTCGTTATCGTTCTTTATTTTATTCTGAGCTATCTTATCACTTTATAATAAAAAAAAAAACCGGGCAACTGGATTAATTAAAGCTTTATCAGTATTCAGGGTAGTACGCCTGAAACAAGAAGGTTCGTCGTACATTATTCGGCGATTACAAAACAAAGGATTTATTATCTACCGTCTCCCTTTTAATAGTGTCTTTCTCACTTCGCTGTTAGCGTTTTCATAGGAAACATAATATATATAGAGGCACGAGGGTTATTGTGTTATAAACATTCCATGTTAGTAAAATAAAGATCTAGTCTAAAAGACAATATTACAATTAATTCTTAAATAACTATGTATGTACCAAAAAAATAATATATTAATAGAATCCCGGGGCCCGGCATTAACATTTTAGAACTAATAAGCAACTTGCACTAAATGAGTTTGTAATATATGTGAATAACAATTAGTAAATTTTAACAGTTTTGAAATAAAGTGTATGCACAATTATCGATAACAACGAAATCACATGTCAATAAAAGGTGATATCCACCATTTGTTTAGTAATATTTTAAAAGAGAGGAGATTCGGAGATCTCAGCCAACTTTATGAGGTTTGTAATTAATAAAAAAAATTATTTTGTCTAGTTTTCTAACGAGAGGGCTGTATAATTGTAAATTCTCTGTTGGTTGTATTATTTAAATTTAAGCTTGAAATCCTTAATCTTGAACTGAGATTGAATCTGCTCCCCCTAGCGGACTGGGGTAGTCGAAGCATCGGTTTGACAGAACTTAACACCAGTCATTTTCTAAATGGATGTTTTCCTTGTGAGTCAAACGAGCAAATCCAACCCGCAGGATTAATTATCGCTTTTCCTCTTCCATTCTTCATCTGCCTCTGTCAGTTTCCCCTACAGGGTAATATAGGGAAGAGTCTGCGAGATAACTCCGCGTTAGACCCAGTATGCGTTTGAGCTAGCCATTTCGTCATCGAGAGTCTGGTGCCGCTCAGTAGTAAGATGAATGGGCCAGACTTATATCTCGACGCGGCCTGTCTCAGATGGCCTCGTAATATGAAAATTGGGACGTAGCGAGGGCTTCTTCCAAGTGACTTTTAGTCCCATATCTTCCAATACCATAAGTCGTGAAGGTGTATCTCGTCCGCCAACTATAGTTGAGCCCGACTTACTACATCTGCCTTCTACGACTAGCGATTTGGACTAGTATCATTCGATACGTTTCGGATGTTAGGTGTGATCACGTGCCCTCTTGTGATTGATTTGCTATATTGACAATGCCACACTTGAGCACCTGAGATTCCGCTAACGAGTAGGTATACTTCCCGCAGGAGCGAATAATGCTAATTTTAACTGGTCTAAATACATTTACTAGATGTTTTCCATACTTTTTGCATTCAGTCTAGCTATTCGCACACTTCTGATCGACCCTGAACAACATATACGGATCCGCCTCCACCCCTTTTTCAGTTACTAATTGGAACTATCCTTCACTATTGCACTAAAAATGGAGCGAACTGATCTTGTTTTGTCTCCTCGGTTGAAAGAGATATCTTTGAGCCAATCGGAGAAAGCACTTTGGAAAACACGATCTTGCATTTGACCGACTCAATTGAAGGCTATTAGTCTTTGTTCTATTAGACAACAAAAGATCGCATTTTTTTCACTTCGCTTCAAATAAAAGCTGTACCCATACGGAATTTCTGGTTTCTCATATGGAATCTCTATCATCATCTTCATTTCCCTTTATCAATCTCCTATGCCCACCTAGGTTGATGAATTTTCTTATCAATTCCATTCACCTGGTATCCTTTAGCCATTGAAGGTTCCAACGTTTTTTTCCTGAATTCTTCGTAGGAGTTGTCCCCGGGCATACGTCCGAATTTTGTCGTTTAGTCCTGTTCGGAGTTCCGTCTTACGTCGGAGTTTACTGCAATAAATAAAAGGGTTAGGTTATACACCCCAACCCCGTCCCTTTGTGAAAGGAAAAGGTTTAGCGATCGTCTCCCTTTTTTTTNCAGGTGTTTTTTTTTACTAGCAGGTTTTGTACTAAATGAGCTTGTGCCATCAAACATTTAAACAAGATTGTGAGTTTTATTATAAACTGTTTTAAAGCACAACAAAAAGTAATCTAAGATGGATCTACTCAACTAAATAGTAATCTAATCAACCTCATAGCAAAGGTCTATACTTTCATGGCCTTGTATTATGGGCTAATTTATCTTTTGGTAAGCCCACCCAACAATAGAGCCCAGATTCAACCAATAGGTCCAATGGGTTTACGTGTTCTTATCTGAAAACAAAACATATAAAATAAAGCGACATACCTGATCCTGTCGGAGTAGGACACGGGAAGATATGATGTATATAGTCACACACCTGACTAGGTAAAGAGGCTGCTTCCAAAAAGATCTCCACAAGAGTATGTGCTTGTGAGTATATATGAAATTTATGTGTGGTCGGGTGGCATATAGGACTACTAGTAACACAAAACATGCATAGATATAAACGCATAAATAAGGTATAAAAGTCACAATAGCATGCAAACATATAAAGAATTACGGATCTATGTGTGTATGGAATCCTAATTACAAAAGGGCAACATATAAGCAAAATACTCATACGATTAGTCTTCGTTGAGCGGGCTTTTGCCGAGAAAATTCTAGTATCGACACCCTAAGGCCTAAAATACTCGCAAAATTAGTCTTTGTATTAAAGTAAATGTTTAAAATGATTTTTATAGAGTATAAGTATTTTATTCGATATACTTATCTTTAATTCCTTATCCTTGTTCATACTTCCTCCATATGTATGTCGTTACTTTGGAAGTGCTTCAAATATGTATCATTAGTTACAAGATTATATGTAAAATTTTGTCCCACATTGGTATGAGATAAAAAACTTGACCCTATTATAGCTGGAAAATAGTGACTGATTGTTGGCTTCTGTTATGGGTATTTAGGTGGAATCACTAATCTCAGCTATATACTCCTGATAGTCGTTTTAAAACTTGTGTGCATTATTGTCGCGTGTGTTACAAACTAATTAACCAAGATGGTCGTTTTTAACAGTTGTGTAAAGTGAGGAGACACCCTTTAGAACACTTGTGTGAAGTGTCGCGTGTGTGTTACAAACTAATTAACCAAGATGGTGGTTTTAACTTTTAACACTTGTGTAAAGTGACGAGACACCCTTTAGAACATTTGTATGAAGTGTCGCGTGTGTTACTAACTAATTAACCAAGATGGTGGTTTTTAACACTTGTGTAAAGTGACAAGACACCCTTTAGAGGGGTGTCAAACACATATAAACGTCTTAACTAATGCGGTTTAGTTTTTAGTTGGAATTTATAGGTGTTTGGCTAGTCTCGTCTTTAGAAAGGAAGTTACATTCTACGACAAACTAATGTGTTATAGTTTTTAGTTGCGAATGTTTGGAGATCATTATCCCTTGAAAAGTTAACCTTCAGTTTTAGTCAAGCAACTTCTACTATGGGCAAAATCCGAGACTCCTATCGAAGCTAGCAGTAGCTAGGTAAATGAAAGAGCTCTATTAGTTCAAACTGAAACTATGATTTTTACATAAAAGTATGGCATACTAAATCCACATAATTGTACATAGTATTGTTATATATACTACATCCTGCAACTAAAGATATCATATATTTTGCGTCGAACTACATCTCATGGATGATTTCAAATATGCGAGTGCGCCTTCTACAAGAGTTGCGGGCTTAATATTACTCTTACGCATCTCGGTTTTGACTTGATCAATGTCCATCTAGTCCATTAGAACTAGGTGTGTTGTTATCCTCTAATGTGTTATAGTTTTGATAAGTCTCTTTTTTATCCTTATGATATTCTATAACTACTCGGCATCAAAAGTTGACATCACTTAAATCATCATAAGATACAAGCTATAAGACAAATCAAAAGCAAACCTTTTGAGGATGAGGAGATATAGAAATGATTTAACGAAGAAATTTAATTAAAAAAAAAATGTTGAAATATAACTTATAAAAATGAGTTAGCAATATGACACATACTTGGACACTTATTAAAAAGTAACCAGTTGTTATTAAGTACCCAATTACTCAAATGATTAAAAAAAGGATACATAATTTATAAAACCATAAAATAGTTCAATAACTCAACTGAAAAAAATGCAAAGTACAATTCGTTAAAAAGAAATTATTACTCCATAATAACTCAATTAGCAAGTTTTAAAATAAAGTGGCTTAAAAAATCGCAAACAAAAGCACAAATTACTTCTATGTCTATTAAAGAATTGATTTGCACACAATGGGTATTGATTGATATACTTACCTGTATAGTATTAACAAATTTGCTTGTAGTTTAATTTTGAGAAATGTTTTAAAATCGATTTTCTAATTTGCTCACTCGAGATCCGGTTCACAATTCAACCGGTTCTACTAACGGTTCAACCGGTTTTTTTACTCAAATCCGGCTTTCGGTCAGTTGACCAGTTCACGATTCAATCGTCCGAGGTAACCCGGGTTTTCAAAATTGCTTTTGAATCTGTGAATAAAAAATTGAGAAATGATAGATGGACCTAAAAATAGACCTAATAATGGACCTAAAGACACGTGGCATCATTCTGATGACTGCAGACGGGGACCCACTTATTTTACAACCTATCAGGATTATGCCACATGTTTTTAGGTCCATTTTTAGGTCTACTTTTAGGTCTATCTATCATTTCTCTAAAAAATTAGAGTGTGCAAATTCATCTTAACCCACGATAAAAGTAATGTTTGGCGCAAAATAGCCCAAAAAAAAAATAAATAAATAAATAAAGAAATAAAATAAAAATTGCACTTGGCGGTCCATGATTGGATCACATAAGAAGAACTACATATCATGCTTTAACAGTTGCACGTTATGCTCCAAAAATTGTACATTAGTACTCCTCCTCTGTTTCATTCCAAAACCCTCATAAAACCCTTTTTACAAAATGGGGTTTTGTTGATTCTTGATTATTGACTGTAAATATCAAAACCCATTTCATTTTATAAACTGAATATCAAAACCCATTTGTTAAATTTTTTAAAAAACATCAAGAAACACACATTTTATGAAATTTTAGGTGAAAATGGAAAAAGGGTCTGCTGAGTTTCATGAAGATGATTTTTCAAAGATGATTCTTTCATGGTGTCTTGATGACATTCTTAATGAAGATCTCTATAAAAACAAGGTGTTTTTTTTTTTTTTTTTTTACATTTTGTTAATTATGTTGTTGTTATTGGGTTTGTTGGTAGTTTTTGTTTTTAGGGGGTGTTTGTTTAAGGTTATTGTTGGGTTTGATTTCGGCTTATTTTTGTTAAGGGTTCAAACCTCGCTAGGTGTGTACATTTGGGGGATGGCCAGGGAAAGGGAAGGGTAGGAAACGGTCCCGGGATTAACCCGGTGAGACCACGTACACTGAGTCAAAAATCGGCTTATATTTCATAAGCTTGGTTTTTCGGCTTATTTTGAAACTATTGGCTTATATGAGCTTATGGCATATTAAGCCTATTGATTTCAAAATAAGCCGAAAAAACTGGGTTTACGAAAGATAAGCTAAAAATAAGCTTAAACAAACACGCCCTTATTGATGACACGAAGCATTTCATACATAATGTTTGTCCTTATTTGAAACCCTTGGATTACTTTTATTTATTTTTTACTTGGTATTGGGTAGATTTTGAGTGTTTGGATAGTTTAAGTGTTTATGCTTTTCTGCTTATTTGGGGATTAATACGGGTTTTTTTACTCTTATATCTAGCCTAAATTCTATAAAAATAAGCAAATCCAAACACTATTTCCTTCAAGTCAACGTTTCTACTACTGTAATTCTTAAAGCATATGAGCATACATTAATGTTTGGATGAAAATTTTCTTATGCTAATATTTTAAAGTAAATAAGTACTTAACCATAAGGAAGCATGAACGAGTTAAAAGTAAGAATTGCCAAACACCCTTATGATATTTAAGTTTTTTTTTAAAGTCGAATTTTGACCCATTTGACTTATGAAGTCAACGTTACCACCCTTTTTGATTTGGCCTGGAAAGAGTGAAAACTTAAACATGTTAGACTCTTTGATAGTAAAAAACAGAATGGTTCAGCAGTATATCTGTTTTTATCTCATTACCTAGTTTGATTCTTGTTTTGTAATAGGTGTATAAACACAATTTTCCGTCTAGATAATCATATCTTCATTGCATGAATATTTCTGATGACTTGATGCATTGTTTATAGGTGGAGAACATACCACTTACTTTTGAGTCAGAAGAACACTATTTTGGTTCTTTTGTTTATCCTTTGCTAGAGGAAACACGATGCGAGCTGGCTTCTTCTATGGAGATCATGTATAAATCTCCATTTGCTGATATTTTATCTATTAATGTGTCCAAAGGTGGCGAAAACATGCTGTATGATGTTACTATTGGTCCTTGGAAAAATCAGTATAGTGAATGTGGCAAAGATCTTTACCATACGATACTTGGCGATCTGCTTATTTTAGTAGATGGGAAGCCCGAATCCATTACTGATTTGCAGCATGTGGGAAGAACTTGGACTTTTTCAATGGTTAAAAATTATGAAGATGATAGTAGATCTATGAAAGTCAAAACATCAAAACCAATTGAATTCCAAGACGGGATGTTTGTAGTTTTTGTGATCAATTTATCAACTCAGAAAAGAATATGGAATTCATTGCACATGCATAGAAATCTTAATATCATCAAAGAGGTTCTCTACTCTGACTCTAAGGTGAGAAGTTGGTTAAATAAATGTTCCCTTTGTTCAGTGATATATGATAATAGCCTTATTAATTACGAATATGTTGTTTACAGGTCAAGGAGTGCAACATCTGTCCTTTTGGTTACGATAGTATGGTATCTCAAAAACTTGATCCACATCTGTTGGTTAATCTGAATGAATCCCAGACAGCAGCAGTTATGGCGGCGCTTTGTAAAACGCAATGTTGCCATATTTCTTCTGTGGAACAAATATGGGGACCACCTGGAACAGGGAAAACCATGACAGTAAGTATTTTGCTTTTCATCCTTTTGCAAATGAAGCAAAGGACTCTTACGTGTGCTCCCACGAACGTAGCTATAGTACAGTTAGCCTCGCGCATGCTAAGCTTGGTAAGAGAATCATTCGAAATTACAACTGCAAGTGGTGATTATTTGTGTTCAGTTGGAGATGTGCTCTTGTTTGGCAACATGGAGAAGTTGAAACTTAGTACTGAAATCGAAGAAATTTGTCTGGATCATCGGGTTAAGAGGCTTGCAGAGTGCCTAGGGCCAGTGACTGGTTGGAAGCATTGCATAAGATCAATGATAGATTTATTAGAAAATTGTATTTCCGAATATTATAGTTTTTTAGAAAATGAATTCTTGAAAGAGAAACATCTTGGAAATGAGAATGAAGATAAAAGAACAATGTTGGAAATCAAATCATTCATTGAGTTTGTGCAAGAGCAATTCAATTATTTCGTACCGCCACTCAGAAGGTGCATTGTTACATTTTGTACTCATATCTCGAGAAGTTTCATGGGGGAAGATAATTTTCAGAACATGATTTCTCTTATAGACAATTTGAGTTCTTTGGAAATTATGTTGTTTCAAAACAATCTGGTTTCGGAAGAACTAGAAGACCTCTTCAATTCTAAACCATTGGAAGATGAATTTGTTAAGTCATGCCTCTCTTTGCTAAGAACGCTGCAAATATCTCTTGAGGGACTCGCTCTTCCGTTTTTTTCAAACTTATATGCTATAAAACAATTCTGTTTTGAAAGAGCTTCTGTTATATTTTGCACCACCTCAAGTTCCTACAAGTTGCATGCTGTCAGTATGGATCCTCTCAATATTGTAGTCATAGACGAAGCTGCTCAGTTGAAAGAGGCAGAGTCCACCATCCCCCTTCAACTTCCGGGAATGAAGCATGCTATACTTATTGGAGATGAGCGCCAGTTACCTGCAATGGTTAATAGCAACGTAAGTCTAATCTTATCTATGTGCCTTCCGACTATTGTTTTAATTCTCATTTTGAAGCGATATTTTGATTGACTAATGTTCATGGACAGGTTTGTGTTAAATCTGGCTTTGATAGAAGCTTATTTGACAGATTAAGTTTGTTGGGTCACTCTAAGCATCTTCTCAATGTTCAGTACAGAATGCACCCTTCAATCTGTTCCTTTCCAAATTTGAATTTTTATCAAAATCAAATCGTGGATGCACAAAATGTGTTGTCTAAAAGTTATGAAAAGAGGTATCTTTCAGGACCAATGTTTGGTTCCTATTCCTTTATAAATGTCGTTGATGGAAGAGAAGAAAAAGATGATGATGGAAGAAGCTGGAGAAATATGGTTGAGGTGGCTATTGTTGTTAAGATTGTAAAAAAACTTTATAGAGGTAGGTGGCTATTATTCTTTTGTCATTTTAATTTGAAAGTCTGTTTATTTGAGTTTAATCTCTCTACTTTCACATTTGTAGCTTGGCAGGACTTAAAGAACAAGATTACTGTTGGTGTTATATCTCCTTATGCTGCCCAAGTTGTTTCGATTCAGGAAAAACTTGCTCACAAGTATGAGAACCTCGATGGATTTTCAGTCAAGGTTAAATCTGTTGAAGGGTTTCAGGGTGGAGAAAAAGATATTATTATATTGTCGACTGTAAGATCCAATAAACATGGATCTGTTGGCTTCATATCAAGTCCCCAAAGGACTAATGTTGCCTTGACACGAGCACGGTATGCAATCCTCTCACTTTCTCAACAGTTGATCTTTTTGTCAAGATTTATAATAGTGTGCCTTCCATTTTTGTGTAGACACTGTCTTTGGATATTGGGAAACGAAAGAACTTTGACTAATAGTGAGTCCATATGGAAAGGATTAGTTTCTGATGCAAGGAATCGCCATTGTTTGTTTGACGCTGATGCTGATGAATGCTTGAAGATGACAATTATAGCAGCAAAGAAAGAGTTACAACAACTCGATGACCTGGTCAACGGGAATAGTGTACTTTTTAAACATGCAAAATGGAAGGTATATATAATATATGCTTAATCTTTTATCAAACTAGACATCTAGATCCAAATCCTTATCGACGCGTGACACTAACAGATCGAATCGCTAGTCGCTACCCTTAGTTTATGAAATAAATTAATAAATAGTATATATTGTGGGCGAATAGTGAACCAACAACATGATTTATAATTACTAGTCACTGCCTCCTGCTTTAAACGAATTTTATATATGCTTCATACTCATTTACTTATGGATGGGTCGATTTAGGTTATATTGGGTCAACGAAAAGATTTAGTTAAATAGGGACTATTCATTAAAGATGGACTGAAAAAGTTAACCTGGTCCGACCCATTTTAACTCGTATAATAAAGTTATCTGAACGTGTTTTAACCTAGTTATCTGACCCATCTGACCTGCCCATACAACAAAAAGGATTATGTGGCTCAACAAAAAGTATACATAAAATAATATATGTATATATAATTTGGGTAATGGTTCTGTTATATTTATATGATGTAAGCAGCCCCTAGTTAACAAGAACATCAGCTTAATTCATAATTATAGTCTAAAACTTTGTATAGAGAAACAACAAGATACCTAATCCAAATTACCTACTTTTGTACCATCAATATGAAACTATATCTGCATGCAGTATGAAACTTTATAAATGTTGTCATATGCTGCAAATATGTGATAGTTTTTGAGTTACATCTGGATGACCATATGAAACTATATTTTCATGTTTTTAAAACTTTATGTCATCAGGTTCTCTTCAGTGACTTCTTCAGAAGATCATTTGGAAAGCTGTTGGGTTCTCGATTGAAGAAGCTGGTTTTAAATCTGTTACTGAAACTTTCTGGTGGCTGGCGTCCCAAAACCAGAAGTATAGACTTATTTTGTGAAAATTCTTCACAAATTTTAAAACAGTTTAAGGTTGAAGGGGTCTATGTGATTTGCTCTATTGACATCATTAAGGAAGTCAAATACAGTCAAATTTTGAAGGTTTGGGATATATTACCGTTAGAGGAGATTCCAAAACTCACAAAACGGCTTGAGAGCATATTTTCTGCATACACAGATGCTTATATTAATATGTGTACAGAAAAATGTGTCGAGGGGTATGTTCATTTGCTGTCTACTGAATCTTAGTTCTTAAGAATTTGTTCTATGTTCAACAAATGCTTCATTCCTTTTTCTTTGTATTTTTCAGGAACTTGGAAGTTCCTAGAAGTTGGCCAGCATCCCAAAAACTTATCAAATTTCGATATTTAAGCGATTATGAAGATAATAGTGAAGTGAGCTTGAATTCTGGTAATGCTAGAAATTATGTTGAAAACTCAAAAGTGAGTGAAAGCTTATTGCTTATGAAATTCTATTCATTGTCACGTGGGGTTGTGAGTCATTTACTTTCCGGTAAAGAAGGTGATCTACCCATGCAAGCCACTGATGAACAAATGGACATAATTTTATCTTGCAAAAGTTCATTTTTAATTGGGCGCTCCGGAACTGGGAAAACCACTGTATTGACTATGAAGTTGTTCCAAAACGAACAGAAATTCCGCATTGCTTCTGAGGGGTATTATGAAGGGGAGACCAGCCATTTTCCGGGTACTGAAGTTGTCGATGATAATCAAAATAGCAAAATGAGTGTTCTTCGCCAGCTTTTCGTGACTGTCAACCCAAAATTGTGTTATGCTGTGAAACAAAATGTTTCCCACCTTACAAGGTGCGTAAATATACGTCTTTTCCATTTTTTTTCCAACTTTTAGTGTCTTACTCTGACTTCAAGAACTGTTGTATTTGACAGTGTTTCAAGTATTGGGAATTCATCAGCTGACATTAACCTTGATGATAATGATGTTATTACATCAGAATTCAATGATATTCCAGACACATTGATCAACATCCCGGTGAAAAGTTACCCCCTTGTTATAACATTTCGCAAGTTTCTAATGATGTTGGATGGTACACTGGGCAATTCGTTCTTTGAAAGATTTCTTGCGGCAGGAGAAGGTTCTCTTGGTAATAGTGTAAGTTCAAGATCTGTTGCATTGCAGACTTTTTTAAGATCAAGGGAGGTTACGTTTGACAGATTTTGTTCACTTTACTGGCCCCACTTTAATTCAAATCTTACAAAGAAGCTTGATTGTTCTAGAGTATTCACTGAAATTATTTCTCATATAAAAGGAGGGCGGCAAGAAGGGAAATGCAGTGGCGGAAGATTAAGCTATGGGGGTTACTTGTTATTGGCTGAAAATCGTTCTTCCACTATAACAAAAGAGAAAAGAGAGAATGTTTACAGACTCTTTCAAGCCTATGAAAAGATGAAAAGTGAACGTGGAGAGTTTGATTTGGGAGATTTTGTAAATGACATTCATCATAGGCTTAAAAATGGGAACTATGAAGGCGACCTAATGGATTTTGTGTATATTGATGAGGTGCAAGATCTAACTATGAGACAAATTTCACTTTTCAAATATATTTGCCTGAATGTTGAAGAGGGATTTATTTTTGCGGGTGATACAGCACAAACAATTGCAAGAGGGGTTGATTTTCGGTTTCAAGATATACGATCTTTATTCTATAAAGAGTTCTTAAGCACCAGAACATCTGGAAAACAGGAAAAAGGTCTTGTATCCGACATGAAACAATTAAAACAGAATTTCAGAACGCATACTGGTGTCGTTGATTTAGCTCAGAGTGTCGTTGATCTTTTATACAATTACTTTGTGCACTCAATTGATAGTTTAGAGCCTGAAACTAGTCTTGTATCCGGTGAAGCTCCTGTACTACTGGAGTGTGGTGATGATGAAAATGCAATTGCAACAATCTTTGGTGGGAATGGAAGTGGTGGAGAAATAGTGGGGTTTGGTGCTGAACAAGTTATTTTAGTACGCGATAATCATGTGAAAACTGAAATTTGTGAAAATGTTGGAAAACAAGCTCTTGTTCTTACTATAATGGAGTGTAAAGGTCTTGAGTTTCACGTAAGGGCTTTAATCGTTTTTTTTTAATCAAAAACTTCTGTCATTAAAAGATTACTAATTTTTTGGTTTTTATTTTTATTTTAGGATGTACTATTGTACAACTTTTTTGGGACATCCCCTTTGAAAGAACAGTGGAGAGTTATGTATGAATACATGAAAAAACATAATTGGGTTGATGATAAACATCCTCAGCCTTTCCCGACATTCAGTGAGGAAAGACACAGTCTTTTGTGTTCTGAGTTGAAACAGCTGTATGTGGCCATAACTCGAACAAGGCAAAGGCTATGGATTTGTGAGAACAAAGAGGAGCTCTCCAAGCCGATGTTTGACTACTGGAAATTGAGGGGACTAGTTCAGATGAGAAAGCTGGATGATTCAGTGGCACGAGCTATGAGGGTCACAAGCAGCCCTCAGGAGTGGCGAGAGCGGGGTAAAAAGGTTAATATTTGATCTACTATAATTTGTTATTTAATTTCCGTATTTTACATGACCGTCATTTTGTTTTCAGCTTTTTTACGAAAACAATTTTGCGATGGCAACCTTGTGTTTTGAGAGAGCTGGAGATACAGTGTGGGAAAAAATGGCGAAAGCTTCTGATCTCCGGGCATCTGCTGATCAAATTCGGGGAACAAATCATGAAGCTTTTCGAGGTTATGTTAGAGAAGCAGCAGAAATGTTTGAGTCTATTGGGAAACTCGAGTCTGCTGCATCATGCTATTGTGATTTGGGGGAGTATGAAAGAGCTGGTAACCTTCTCATATAACCTAAATCGACATCTTTAGGAAAGAGCTGGTAATCTTGCCATTCCTAACTTGAACTCTTTTGTGTTTAGGAAAAATATATCTGTACACATGTGGAAAAGTTGACGCAGCAGCAGAATGTTTTAGTCTAGCAGGGTGTTACAGTGAAGCCGCAGAAGCTTATGCCAAAGGAGATCAGCTTTCCAAGTGTCTGTTGATCTGCAAAGAAAGAAAACTTTTTGATAAAGGGTTGGAGTACATAAAGTGCCGGAAGGAATGTGTTAATGATCAAAGTAAAGAAATACGAAAACTTGAGCAAGAGTTCTTAGAAAGTTGTGCCTTCGATTACCATGAGCATGAAGATCACAAATCCATGATGAGATTTGTCCAGGCATTTTATTGTATGGAATCTAAACGTGTGTTCTTGAGGTCATTAGGCTGCCTTGATGAACTTTTATTATTGGAAGAAGAGTCGGGTCATTTTATTGAAGCTGCCGAGCTCGCGAGGTCATTGGGTGATGTTATAAAAGAGGCTGATCTGCTGGAGAAGGTTGGACATTTTAAGGAGGCAGCAGATTTGTTACTTTGGTATGTATATTTTAGTTCGTTATGGGGAAATGGAAACAGCGGTTGGCCATTGAAGCAGTTTCCTCAGAAGGAAGTATATTGCGAAAAAGCAAAATCGCTTGCCAAAATGGACTCTGATGCTTTCTGTGACTTTGTTGAAAATGAGCTTAAAGTACTCTGTGGTCACTACAACAGCTTGCCTGAGCTGAAGAACGGTTTGGACGTTTCACAGAAAAACAGGAGTCTAAGGGGAGAAATCTTGTTGGTTAGGAAAATCTTAAATAAGCATCTTCATTTGAATTACTCGAAGTATGAGTGGGAGGACGAGTTACCAATTGATATTTATGAACACTGCAAAGACAAAATGCTTCAGAAACGGGTTTCTATTAGAACTCTGGTTTTTTATTGGAATTTATGGAGGGAGAATGTTGTGAATATCTTTGAGAGTCTTGGAAGTTTCCATAATGAAGAACCTGATAAAGACAAGCTTTATGCGGATTTCAGTTTATTCTATTTTGGGGTGAGGAAACATAACGTAAATGGTAACATGGTTTACTTGTTAGTTAACAAGGATGCTGAATGGGTAAGGAAGTGGGGTGACAACGGTCTTCATATGGACAGGACACATCCAACAATCGATGGCAGGAAGTTGGTGTATGCTATTCGGTCTTATTGGCAGTCGGAATTAGTTTCTGTGGGTATAAAGGTACTTGAAACTCTTGACGCCCTTCGTAAGTCAAAGTCAAACAGTTCTCCATTTCGCAAAAGCACATGTCTCCTTCACATTTTTGAGGTCTCCAAGTTTCTTTTAGGCTGCCAATCTCTTAACCTCACAAATCCTTATATAAAGAAGCTGCAATGTTTCCTTGGAATTTCTTTGACCTACTTTGATCTTGTGTTTCCGTTAGACTGGCGGAAATCAGTCTCTAAGGCCTTAGTTTCTTTAAGGGAGACCGATATTTCAATCAAATTGCTTAATGAGATTATTCTTCACTATGTTGACATGAGGGGTGACTTCAACTATTGGACAATAGGGAGGGTGATGATGATATGTCTTGGTTCAAAAACATCGGTAGCACTTTACGAGCATATCATTAATAAGCTTCAATGGGACCCTAAATGGAAGTCACTTGTTGAGAAATTTAGGGATGGTGGCTTGAAAGAGCTTGATGTTCATCTGGCATTCGCGCATGCTCTAAATGATACTTTTACAGCCAACTGGAGGCTTGCAGGCTTCATTTCACCGGACAGTTTCTTGCATCTTTTGGATCGTCTTCTTTTCGTGAATTCTTTGTTAAGTCAAACCTTCTACACTACTAAGTCGTCTTTTGTTGGATGGTTTACATATCATCACTCTCCTACTACTCCATCTAAACTGATGCCAGATCCGAAAATTTCACCCGAGCTTAAAAACTTTTATGTTCAAATAGCCCAAGAAATTCTGTTCAACGGACAAGATGCTATGTCATGGATACAAAGATCGGATATCAATCTCCATTATTATCTTCCAATTTTAGCATCAAGGCTGATTATGATACTTTCTTTAATTTGTCTGGAAGAATCAGATTGTTCAAAAGCACTACTTGATTTGCTGTTGAATGGATACAATATTGCTTGTTTGCTACCAGACAAGTTAGTGTCAAATCTTTTGAGAAGAAGGAAGGGTCAATGCTTGAACTTGACTCCATGGGTAGTTGCAGAAGCGTTTAGCAGCATAGAGGATCCTCTCTTGATTGTGTGTTCAGGAGATGTGAGTCCTAAAATCCATGCTCCTTGTGCTATCTTTGTTGACCTTTGGAAATCTAAAGAGGAGATAAAGAGTATATTGTTCTCAAAGGATGATGATTGTGGGACGATTGATGAGGCGACATGTTATAGAACGTTACATTCAAATCTCTGCAATGTAGATCCAGTGGATGGAGACAAAAGGGTAAGGCGATTTAATTGCCAAGTTCTAAAAGAGTTGGCTTATTTTATAAATGAAAGGAAGAACGAGTCACTGAGAGAAATATCTGAGTTTATAAATGGGGAGTACAAAGAGTCACCCAACATATTATCTGTTAAATCTCTGTTAAAGGTAAGTGCATTGTGTTCATTTTAGTTTTATCATCATTGGTCTAAGCTATGATGCCGTCTAATTATCATCTTGTTTTCAGAAAGAAATGGAAAAGAATTTACACACATTTACCACCGCTCGTAAGGATGGGATATTGCGCGGGGGTGAAGATATAACTGAATTAGACAGTGCATTTGATAAGCTGAATGATCTTTTACAAGCATTTTGTGCAAGGTTAGATTTGCACTATTTAGATTATTATGTGTTTATGTACGTATGCATTTAAATTATTAACTTTTGAAGTCCTTTTTTTGGGTACATTGGTCTTTTTCAGTCCAGAAGAAGTGGAGAATTCTGTTATAGTAGACGCTATGGACTGGCTGAAAAGTCCTTGGCCAGACACACAAGAGTTCCAAAAGCGTTATGTTGTTCATTCTGAATACCAGGATGCTAAAAATACGAAAGTAAATGGAAACAACAATGGTAAAAACAACAAAGGCAAAAGGAAATGACAGCATGGATACCATTTTTTAAACGCAATATTGACTTGTGTGCTCAAGAATCATCATATTGAAGTAAGTTTCCGTTAATGTTTTAAGGACTGTTATTTTCTTAGACATGTGTTGTATTGGTTAAGACATAATGGTGTAGGATTGGTTCCGGACCAAAGCCCAGTTAAAACCAAACGGTGCATTGCAAACCTTGTCTCGGGTATATTTGGGTTACCCGATTTTAGCCAAATCTCACCACTTAACTGGACTGGTTTTCAGTTAATCAGTTACCTGATTTACAACACTGATACACTTATTAGTGAGAACAGAGTTGAGATCGGTCAGGTTATTTTCGACATCCTACAAGTCTCTGTTGTGTTTTAAAATCATTTTGCCTAATTTTATGTTGATCATCTGAACAAATATAAACCGTAGAATATTTACTTAATTAGGTATTGATTTGCTCGAGTGATCAACCTCACACTGTAGTCTTTTTAAGTAACCAGCTTAGTTTATATCCCTATCATTAACCAGCTTTCATGATTCATATATACTAACTTTAACAAGTTAATAATGTGCACATGTACGTTCATTTCATTTTGTGGTTCTCATCACAAACACATTATCATTACTCGTATAATAAACTAAAAACATTAATCAGCTTAAAAAAGATAGATGCATGTTCTTAAGACTTTTTGAACATTATTCAACATAAGAATCGGTTAGAGTTATCCCTTTGTTTTTTTCCTGATCCTGAGTGTTACCACCGCTCGTTTGTTTTTCTGATACCACTTCCACAGGCAATTCGTCAGCTTTGAAATCATCTGCACCTGTTTCCTCAACTTGATTCTCCTTCTGACGAGCCTCACTAGCCTTGCTTCCCTCTGATATCATATTCCGCATGACCTTTGATTCACTACTAAACTGGTTCAAGAAGTTATCTATCAATGGCCTATGTCTTTACAGCCTCTCCAAAACCACTTGCACATTCGTTCTTTTCATTCTTGACTCCAAGTCAACTGAAATGAGGGTCCAACAGTCAACATCTTCAGAGAAAAGTTATGTATTTGTATAAACAAGTCAAATGACAAAAAGGGAAACAAGATACAGTTTAGGTAGGCTTTAACAATATAAACCAATTCAATTATTAATGTTTGACAGAAGAGTTGGAATTTTAAATATAGTAAATCTAACCTTGGATAAAAAATAGAAGAAACTAGCTTCAGATCATCACAAGCAGGGGCGGAGCTATTAAGGGACCAGGAAGGGTCCCGGCCCCCCTGGGCCTAAGCCCGTTAGTGTATTTTTTCGCGATTTCATATGTTATTTCGGAAAAAAATTGTTTCGGCCCTCCCATTTAATGTTCTTCCGGAACAAAAATTGTTTCGGCCCTCCCAAAATTTTTTTTTCTAGCTCCGCCACTGATCACAAGCAGAGTTCACTTCGCGTACCACTGTTGCCTTTTTTCCAGCACAGAAATTTCCATTCGCAAGAGCAGTAGATAATATCATCCAGTTCATTCTGACAAAAAACCAAATAATCGAATGAGAATGTAAATACTATGAAGGCATCAAAATTACCTAATTTGTTACAAATTGGATTCGGTTAAATATTTTCAGTTCGACGGCTCTATCTCCAAAGCAATATAAAAGCAAAATAAGGCACTCCAAACACATAAAAAAACATATTTCAAAAGGCATATATAAAGAGATAAANATACATTTAAATTATTAACTTTTGAAGTCCTTTTTTTTGGGTACATTGGTCTTTTTCAGTCCAGAAGAATTGGAGAATTCTGTTATAGTAGACGCTATGGACTGGCTGAAAAGTCCTTGGCCAGACACACAAGAGTTCCAAAAGCGTTATGTTGTTCATTCTGAATACCAGGATGCTAAAAATACGAAAGTAAATGGAAACAACAATGGTAAAAACAACAAAGGCAAAAGGAAATGACAGCATGGATACCATTTTATAAACGCAATATTGACTTGTGTGCTCAAGAATCATCATATTGAAGTAAGTTTCCCTTAATGTTTTAAGGACTGTTATTTTCTTAGGCTATGTTTGGCAAAAGTAGCTGTGAGCAGTAGCCAAAAAAGCTCACAGCTTCATAAAGAAGCATTGGGAAAATGAGCTTTTCTAAAAAATAGCAAAGCCCACAGCTCTCATGCCAAACGAACACTAAAAATAAAAAAGCTCGTTGTTCACCGCTCATTGCCCAAAAAAGCTCCGAAAAGCTTTGTGCCAAACATAGCCTTAGACATGTGTTGTATTGGTTAAGACATAATGGTGTAGGATTGGTTCCGGACCAAAGCCCAGTTAAAACCAAACGGTGCATTGCAAACCTTGTCTCGGGTATATTTGGGTTACCCGATTTTAGCCAAATCTCACCACTTAACTGAACTGGTTTTCAGTTAATCAGTTACCTGATTTACAACACTGATACACTTATTAGTGAGAACAGAGTTGAGATCGGTCAGGTTATTTTCGACATCCTACAAGTCTCTGTTGTGTTTTAAAATCATTTTGCCTAATTTTATGTTGATCATCTGAACAAATATAAACCGTAGAATATTTACTTAATTAGGTATTGATTTGCTCGAGTGATCAACCTCACTGTAGTCTTTTTAAGTAACCAGCTTAGTTTATATCCCTATCATTAACCAGCTTTCATGATTCATATATACCAACTTTAACAAGTTAATAATGTGCACATGTACGTTCATTTCATTTTGTGGTTCTCATCACAAACACATTATCATTACTCGTATAATAAACTAAAAACATTAATCGGCTTAAAAAAGATAGATGCATGTTCTTAAGACTTTTTGAACATTGATTCAACATAAGAATCGGTTAGAGTTATCCCTTTGTTTTTTTCCTGATCCTGAGTGTTACCACCGCTCGTTTATTTTTCTGATACCACTTCCACAGGCAATTCGTCAGCTTTGAAATCATCTGCACCTGTTTCCTCAACTTGATTCTCCTTCTGACAAGCCTCACTAGCCTTGCTTCCCTCTGACATCATATTCCGCATGACCTTTGATTCACTACTAAACTGGTTCAAGAAGTTATCTATCAATGGCCTATGTCTTTACAGCCTCTCCAAAACCACTTGCACATTCGTTCTTTTCATTCTTGACTCCAAGTCAACTGAAATGAGGGTCCAAATAGCCAACATCTTGCGAGAAAAGTTATGTATTTGTATAAACAAGTCAATTGACAAAAAGGGAAACAATATACATGCAGTTTAGATAGGCTTTACCAGCATAAACCAATTCAGTTATTAATGTTTGACAGAAGAGTCGGATTTTTAAATATAGTAAATCTAAACTTGGATCAAAAATAGAAGAAACTAGCTTCAGATCATCACAAGCAGAGGTGATCACTTCGCGTACCACTGTTGCCTTTTTTCCAGCACAGAAATTTCCATTCGCAAGAGCAGTAGATAATATCATCCAGTTCATTCTGACAAAAAACCAAATAATCGAACGAGAATGTAAATACTATGAAGGCATCAAAATTACCTAATTTGTTACAAATTGGATTCGGTTATTACACGTATGAAACACAAAAAGAAACTAAACAGACGAACATACGTAAAAGCAGAAAAGCAAGAAAACCTACATGCATGCATGGACTCCTAAAATTAAATGCAAGAAAACCAGGTAACTAAAATATTTGCGATTAAACTTCGTCCAATAAGAGTTCTGCCTTTGCCATAACAAATATAACACAGAAGCAAGTTTATAAATGACTGATGCCAGTTTCTAAACGGCATGTCCAATTTTCAAGTTCAAACTTGCTCGCAGAAAATGGAACACGGTAAACAATTAAATAAATAGAAAAGTAGCTTCTGCATCACATCGCTCAGTTTCTTCCGGTCATACTAAACCACAATGTTCCTTAAAGTGTTGTCTAAAACACAGGACACTTGCATCAATTCTTTTATGCCGCTGAACCAATGCTTCAGCCCGTCGGCCGTATGCATCAGCACGCCGGCCGAATGCATCCGCCTTATGTAGATATTTATCTGCCAGCTGGCCATATACATCGGCCCTGCGTCGCAATGCATCAGCCCGTCCCATTGCACCAGCCCGCTGTTCCAGTGACTTGGCCTGTTTTTCTGCATGAGCCTTTAGGTTCAGGAATTTGGTCTGACGTCTCATTGCAACATTCTGCTGTCCCAAAACATCAACCCGTCGTTTTAAAACATCAAACCTTTTGTTCGCTGCATACAAAACCCGTCCCAATTCATAATCCATATATGCATATTCACCGGCCGAGCTGTATGGAAAGCATCTAGTGGATGCCTGCAATTAAATGAAAGAAATTATGGACATCCTTCCGAGATTTTTAAAATAGAATTTCTGCGCACGAGCGTATTTAAGAAAGAAGTAAAGGCTGGTAGCTATAACAAAAAGATTAATTACCATTTGATCCGCAACAATCTGATCAGCCGCAGCAGTAGCATTAGGAATGCAAAGGCGAGTTGCATAAAGAAGTCTAACATCCTTCAATGTGCATAAGGTCTTGCATAGAGGGCACTGCATGTTGGTAAACAAATAATAAAGACAAAATCGACTCTTAGAATCAATAGTTTGTATAAAAGTGAATTAGAATTAGTCAGACAAGACGGAAAAAACCTACCTTCTGAGTCCCAGAGCTACCGGTTTGAAGCCATGTCGTTATGCATGACAATCCATACATATGCCCACAAGGAAGACAACTGCAATAATAAGTCATCACTCATCACACAACATAATTAAGAAAGTAAGCATTCTACAATATTTAAGGAATATTGCCAAATCAATCAAATACTTGGAATAGAACAGACTTTACCAAAGTTGATGGGTTCCTTTAGTAGTCCAAAGGTTATGACAAATGGGGCAAGCATCGAATTCATCTCCTCGTCTTGTATGATTATTATTTGGTCGAACATGAGACTCATATTTGAGGGGAAAAACCTCGAACCCTTGCACCACATTACCAGTTTCGGGATCAATCCAACTTGTAGGCCTTGGTAATTGCAACTCTTCACAATCTTCTTCTTCTTCTTCTTCTTCTTCGTCATCGACAACTTCTTCTAAATCCAACTCTATACTACCTTCTGCATATTTTACTATTTTAATCGATTTGTGATCCTTAACGTACATTCTTGCCATCAGAATAAGAAATTTAAACAAAGATCGACTAATGCACCAAACAAAAGCAAATGTCGTCCCCTTTTATATAAGCTAACTTTTTTGAAACCATGCCACAATAAAAAGCGTACGTATATATAAATAAATTACTCTATACAAGAACCGACTTTTCTTTTGAAAAATGTCACTTTCTTTTATTATTTAGTATTACAAAAGAGTGTCCTTATCTTTATGTATATCTTTTTGTTTACTACAATATTCCCAATGGTAACTTGATGTATATCTTTATGTTTACTACATTCCCAACGGCCGTTAACTTTTAGGGACGAATTGAAAGATGCATTTGCATAAATTAAAAGGACAAAATAACACAAAAGCAAGCTTACAGATATCTCTCTCAAAGCAATATAACACAAAAGCTGCATAAAATATGGTAAAAAAACTGTCCCTGAAATATGGTAACAAAAACTGTCCACACACGCCTAAAATATGGATCTTAAGTCTTGGAAAAACGAATTCTTTTCGGCCAGTGAAATTGAATGGAGGCAAATAGAGAATGACATAAATTACTTGGTCTTTAAAAAACACACAAAGCAACATGTTGAAACTCTAATTTTGCATTATATACCACTGATATCAGATAACATAAACTAAGAACATGTTCCGCCTCGTATAATATGCATACATGAAACATGTTTAAGAGCCCTAAGTTAGCTGTAGATTGTACTTTGTTTCAATAAATCAGGATGTGCAAAACTCTCCGCCCCAAAGTAACCATCTAGATGTTTTCTTATTTAAAATACAGCGTATGCTAGGTCACGTTAAGTCCACTGTATATTAATATTGTTCTCAAAACAAACAATTTGTTAGAGATAAATTTATAATCCACTTGAATATACCTTATTTTGCAAATGTCAACAAGTAAGTATTTGTAAACCTCTCTTCTCTTCAAGTATTTGCAAACCTCTCCTCTTCTATTCGATTGATTTAACATCTCACAAATGAATACACAAATATTTAATACAAAAACAAATCAAATATTATTTAGTATTACAAAAGAGTGTCCTTATCTTTATGTATATCTTTATGTTTACTACGTTCCCAATGGGTTAACGCTTTCACTATTGATGAATTCTTATCATATACGGAAATGTTAATGTCCCTACCTTCATTTCTCGAGTTTGGCAATCGGTTATTTGGACTTCCAGTAATTACTTCATACGGAAAGAAAGAAATGCACACGTGTTCGGTAACAAGATATCAAGTACTAACAAAATATTTCAAGATATTCAACTAAAAAGCTACGAATGGAATATTCGAAGATCAAATAAATATAAAGAGATAGATTGGCAACGTTGCTTGAGAGATCCTCTAAATAGTCGGCTACAGTAACTTCTATTGTCAGAAATGTGTTCAAGATCAGCTACAAATGTGTATGTGATGTCTGTACTGCAAAAAGAATTATGTAAGTAGATACAAGTCTCTACAACTGTATACAAGTCAGAACTGTTTCAAGATCAGCTGTAAGTGTGTTTGTGATGTCAATACTGCAAAGTTGCTTCTGCAAGTGGTTACAAGTTTCGTCTGCAATTCAGTGTGTCAGTATCAAATCATAGTAGAATGTCTGGTTTTATTGTGGTGCCAGTGGTCATTGGTTGACCAGGTTCCATATGGAATATTAGTTTTCCAGTGGGCCTGTTTCGATTAATGGCATTGATGGTCTTTTACCAGTTTTGTTTCATATCATAATTTCAAGTCATAGTTCATGTGTCAGTTTAGTCTTAGATAGGACAGTTATCGTTGCTAGTTTTTTTTTTTTTGGTCCCTCATTATCTTAATTGCCATGATTAATTAAGGGGATGCCATAGTTAATTTCTTTTGTGTTGTCTAAATAAATGTTGCCTTTCTAAAAAAAGATAAAAAATAAATAGGGCTATAGCGCAGCGAACAGGGGGCTACAGTGGCTCTATGGAAACCGTCATAGGTCACATGACGCCGTTATAACATAAGGACACCGAGCACTCTAACCAAAGATAAGGTACGTGGAAACTAAAAGAGTTGATATACAGGAACCATTCACAAAAGGAACCACATCCAATACTGCAAACATAAACAGATAGTGCCTTGTTCTACTAACAAAGTTAATAACCAGTAATAACAAACATGCACATTAAAAATCCATTAACAACCGACAACGATGCATAAAATCCAGGTGTTAAAAACGACTTTCAATCTCGCTTCATAGGCTCATCAAGAGCATCTTCATCACAATCATCCTCATCACAAGCATCCTCATAACAAGCATCCTCATCAGCAGTCTGGCTGGATGCAAAGACCTCCAAGTACAAAAGCACAAAATAACCTCTCCTCTTGGAAAGCAAAACCGCAGAGTGCCAATCACGATCTGTCTTGACACAAACATTCCCAACTGATCTGTTAGGATGCTTGTAGGTTAGTTTGTAACATCCAGGAGACAAGTTAAGGTCCGCCTCAAGCATACAGATAACATCTTCAAACGGTCTAGTCCCATGCACAGAATACTGCAACCCCCTACCTTTAAGAATAACAGTTATTTCATAATCACCCCCATGAATCCTTACTAGTGCCCCATTAACATGCTTCCAAACATAGATGTCTAATTGCTCAAGCCTTGCTTTGAAATTCGACAAGTCAACTGCATATAAACATATCAAAACTTCATAAAGCTTGCACAAGATAGTATAAATATCAATAAGAAAATGATGCAAATAAAAATATTCATGGTGCTCATCATAAAAGATACCAGTTGTTCACTATAACCTGAAAACAAGCATTTAGCATTCGCCATGGGCTCAGGTATAATTATTAAAAGCCATTTTCAATATAGTATACATTTAACTGTTGTCGTGGTCAAATGTAATATGAATAATAGAAACCAAAAGCTAAAAAAGCCACAGAGATTAATTCATGTTAAACTAAATAAAAACAAAGATGGTGTGTACTCGTTGTAGAGAATAATTACAGTAAAAGAAAAAATGGAAATCACATTTCCACACCATTAAAACAAATCCACGACAAAATATTTATTCATCGGAGGGATACCAAATACACCCTAAATGTATGGAATTTAATAACAAAGCCAGCCATCGGTTGTAATGTATTGGTACAAATTTATGTTTAGAAAAATTCATCAAAGAGTTAATGGGAATGAAATATAACAGACTAAAAACAAAAACATGCATTGGCTTGGTACAGTGATACTAATTAACTGCATAGAGTTTGAGAATAGATTTAGTATCAATAACTTAGCAAATTACCATCGAACTTAGCTCGGGCTTCCTCAAAAGTCACTGATCCATTTTTTAGCGAAAGAATTGATTCCTTTGTTATGTGCTCCATCGAGTTCTGTGAGAGATTAATAACACAAACTATTGAAAATTACAAAACACATTCAAATACATACATAAATGTACAAACATATGTGCAAAAACATATTTAACAACTAAAAAGCATTCATACCCCAGATACGTCATCACAAGCGTCCTCATCAAAAGGATCCTCAACAAAAACAGGCTCAACATAATCATCTTCATCAAAATCCTCAACATAAAAATCGTCACCAGTAAGATTATTCTCATCATAAGCATCCTCATCATAAGCATCTTCATGACAAGCATCCTCATCACAAGCATCCTCCTCCCAGGCGTCCTGATCACAAGCATCCTCATCACAAGCATCCTCATCAGCAGGCTCCAAGTTCAAAAGCACAAAATAACCTCTTAGCTTGGAAATCAAAACCGCATAGTGCCAATCACGATCTGTCTTGACCCAAACATTCCCAACTGATCTGATAAGATGCTTGTAGGTTAGTTTGTAACATCCAGGAGACAGCTTAAGTTGCTTCTCAAGCATACGGATAACATCTTCAAACGATTTAGTGCCCTTCACAACATAACACCTCCCTAAACCCCTAAAAAGAATTTTTAATTCATAATCACCCCCATGAATCCTTACTAGTGCTCCATTAACCTCCTTCCAAACAAAGATGTTTAATTGCTCAAGCCTTGCTTTGAAAGTCGACAAGTCAACTGCACATAGACATATCAAAACTTTATATAAACTTGCACAAGATAGTATAATATCAAAAAAAAACGATGCAAATAAAAATATTCATGGTGCTCATCGTAAAAGATACCAATTTTTGACTATAAAGGTACAGATTTAATAGATTTGTGGAATCTGAATAGGTATGGGCTCACGTATAAAGATGAGACTTTAGTGGGTAAAAATGATATTTGATTGGTGGAGAGTGTAGTTAGTGGAATTTTCTAAAACTTTGTGCATGATGTAAGCGGACACTTAATATGGGACGGAGGGAGTAGAAACCAAGATGGTGTGTTCTCGATGTAGAGAATAATTAAAATAAAAAAAATGAAATTACATTTTCACATCATTAAAACAAATCCACGACAAAATATTTATTCATGGGAATGATACCAAATACACCCTAAATGTATGGAATTTAATAGCACAGCCATCGGTTGTACGTAATGCATAACAATTACAACGCCGAACTCTATTGGTACAAATTTATGTTTAGAAAATTCATCAAAGAGTTAAGGTGAATGATATATAATATACTAAAAACAAAAATGTTGGCATGGTACAGTGATACTAATTAATTGCATAGAGTTTGGGAATAGATTCAGTATCAATTATTTAAGAAATTATCATTGTACAAAGCTCGGGCTTCCTCAAAAGTCACTGATCCATTGTTCAGCAAAACAACTGATTCCTTTGTAATGTGCTCCATCAAGTTCTGTCAAAGATTAATAACACAAACCATTGAAAATTACAAAACATATTCAAATATATACATAAATGTACAAACATATATAATAGTAACTAAAAAGCATCATACAGTACTTTGTTCAAAATAAACAATAAGAAGTATTTCAATAAACACCAAACAACCAACGCTAAACAACATTCATGATTCAAAACAGAAAACATATACATAATCCTAAAACTGAACCACCACTAAAAATACACAAATTACATGACTCAGGTTATATCCAGGAGACATTTTAGCAATAACTTTATAAAAATATCAAACAAATACTAAAACAAGAATTCGAACATACATCTTACAATATCCCTAAACATAAACATATTTGATAGAACAAGGATATTGTAGCCAACAAATCAGTAGCAAGATATAACGTCAGCACTTACTTATGTTGCTTATCATATAATCAGCTGTTTGAATGTCGACTAAAAAATTATTTAATGATTTGCACATGGTCCTAATGTCCTTTATATATTATTAGAACGAGAGATACCTTAAAACAGGACTAGCTAGATTGTGTGATGAAGCAGAACAAACTAATAAAACTAGTCAGTTTCTACTTTCTAGCTAGTGTAGTGCAGCAACACGATATGAAGATACCAAGAATTGATTATAAGAAATCAATACAAACACATGAGCACCAGTTAATTTATCAAGGTGATATTTCTTGATTAGAAGTATATATGGCGCGATCGTACGTACCTGATAAAGTAGAAGAAGAACAATGACGTGAAATCGAGACGATCTCAGGTTATAAATTCGTTTATTTTTTAGAAGAGAAAAAAGATGTTCTCTTGATTAGAAGACGTACATTAGGGTTTATCAATTCGTTTATTTTTTAGAAGAGAAAAAAGATAATTATTACGTATAAATTAAATAGTACTTTATGTTAATTAATTTTTTAAAATACGGTAGTTTACCAAAAAAAAAAAAAAAAAAAAAAAAACTCTTAAGTAGTAGTTGTTTGTTCACTATCAAACAAGCATTCTAGGTATGTTTATTGAAACTAGTTATAAGTGGTACAACAATAGTTATTAAGTAGTAGTTGTTTGTTTTTGGAAAAATGTTTGTAACGTAGCTATGGCTGAATGTGTAGAACGACATAAAAATAGCATTTGAACTTTAATAAAGCTTATATTAGCTTTAGAAAACTAGCTTTTTAAAAAAATAACCGCCAAGATTTGTATCTTAACTGGCACCGCTAAACACTCTAAAATGCTCCGCGCAAAACACACCCATATATCTATATCTATACTAGATATAAAGAGAAAACACGATAAATGTATGTATTTTTAAAAAAAAAAACACCGAACGTTCACTTCCAACGGCTAGATATTTACTCCCAACGTTCGAATTTTGATTCTTCACCGCTCGGTAGCCTTTCCCGAACGGGGCCTCACCGTGCCCACCCCGCATGGACGGCGGCGGTGTTACCGCGCGGGGTCGACCCCCCACCGTGCCCTACCGCACCCATTGCCAACCCCCTAAAAAAAACGGAATAGAGCTCGTATGGGATATATGGAGGTATGTTTTAACAATCTACATAACAGGACTTGTCAACTAATTAATGAAATTTTCAAAAATAATATTTCTAAAGATGAACACATAATAATGATGAATGACAAAAATAGGGCTATAGCAGTTATTTGGAAAGTGTGTGTGGTGGTGGTGTGGGGGGAGGGTTAACGCTTTCACTATTGATGAATTCTTATCATATACGGAAATGTTAATGTCCCTACCTTCATTTCTCGAGTTTGGCAATCGGTTATTTGGACTTCCGGTAATTACTTCATACGGAAAGAAAGAAATGCACACGTGTTCGGTAACAAGATATCAAGTACTAACAAAACATTTCAAGATATTCAACTAAAAAGCTACAAATGGAATGTTCGAAGATCAAATAAATATAAAGAGATAGATTGGCAACGTTGCTTGAGAGATCCTCTAAATAGTCGGCTACAGTAACTTCTATTGTCAGAAATGTGTTCAAGATCAGCTACAAATGTGTATGTGATGTCTGTACTGCAAAAAGAATTGATTCTTTTGTAATGTGCTCCATCGAGTTCTGTGAGAGATTAATAACACAAACTATTGAAAATTACAAAACAGATTCAAATACCTACATAAATGTACAAACATATGTGCAAAAACATATTTAACAACTAAAAAGCATTCATACCCCAGATAAGTCATCACAAGCGTCCTCATCAAAAGGATCCTCAACAAAAACAGGCTCAACATAATCATCTTCATCGAATTTTTCAACATAAAAATCGTCATCAGTAAGATCATCCTCATCACAAGCATCCTCATCATAAGCATCCTCATCATAAGCATCCTCATGACAAGCATCCTCATCACAAGCATTCTCCTCACAGGCATCCTGATCACAAGCATCCTCATCACAAGCATCCTCATCAGCAGCCTCCAAGTTCAAAAGCACAAAATAACCTCTTAGCTTGGAAATCAAAACCGCATAGTGCCAATCACGATCTGTCTTCACCCAAACATTCTCAACTGATCTGATAAGATGCTTGTAGGTTAGTTTGTAACATCCAGGAGACAGCTTAAGTTGCTTCTCAAGCATACGGATAACATCTTCAAATGATTTAGTGCCCTTCACAACATAACACCTCCCTAAACCCCTAAAAAGAATTTTTAATTCATAATCACCCCCCATGAATCCTTACTAGTGCTCCATTAACCTCCTTCCAAACAAAGATGTTTAATTGCTCAAGCCTTGCTTTGAAAGTCGACAAGTCAACTGCACATAGACATATCAAAACTTTATATAAACTTGCACAAGATAATATAATATCAATAAGAAAACGATGCAAATAAAAATATTCATGGTGCTCATCATAAAAGATACCAGTTTTCACTATAAAGGTACATATTTAATAGATTTGTGGAATCTGAATGGGTATGGGCTCACGTATAATTATTTAAAACCATTTTCAATATAGCTANTAAAAATACAAAAAGAATCTTCCTTCACCCTTAGACCTATTAGAGTATTTTTTCTATCCTAACGAACACTATTCCCTGTGAGAGAACGATCAATCCCCCGTACTTACCACTATCATATACTACATCGGTCAGGTACACTACCTGGTGGGGTTGTAAGCCTCTTGAGATCCCTCGAGAAGTAGAACCTGTTGTAAGGTCACAAAACCACGCATCAGATATGTCTTTGTGTGGTAGTAGGAAAGTGTCATTATTTAGATATGTCTTTATGTTTGGCTTGTTTTACAAGTTAGGGTTATTCGGTTATATATACCGAATCATTATTATGAATGAAATCAATCAAAGTTTAAGATAAACAAATCTATAGTTCTTCTCTCTATTTTCTTAAGGAGCTCGCACACGCTAAAAGTGGTGCCTTATCCCGATACAACCCCTAACCGGGTCGTATCACATAAATTAATTATTAAAAAATAAAACTACCTCACTTTCTTTCTAATAAAATATTTATCAACTATTAAAATAAAACTTTTAATAAAATATTAATTTTTTCTTTTACCTTATTTTCTTTCATTTAAACCGAATCCAAATTCGATTCCAAATTCTTTTGCAAACCAAACGGGGGCTAATTAATTGTTTGATTGAGCTTAGGGGATTGGAATTTGGGATTGAGACCCACAAAA
Organism: Artemisia annua; assembly: GCA_014162995.1. Taxonomy (NCBI): domain Eukaryota; kingdom Viridiplantae; phylum Streptophyta; class Magnoliopsida; order Asterales; family Asteraceae; genus Artemisia; species Artemisia annua. The sequence goes on along the minus strand of LBNU01016914.1, from coordinate 37,676 downwards.
TTAAGGATGTGTAAAAGTTAGGGTGTTAGGTAGGTTTTTAGAATTTTATAGGACTTACTACTTTTTCTTTTTGTCATTTTCTATTTCTTTAGCATTAGAAATGTATAGTTTTAAATTAAAATTCATTATTTTTTTTATAACTTAATTATTATTAATTAAATATATTATTTTCTTTCTCATACATCAAATCTAAATTCAAATCCTAATCCAAATTAAATCTAAATCCAAATCCTAATCCTAAACCAATCTATAAACCAAACGGATCCTAATTATGTGTTTGGTTGTGCGTTTAGCCTACTTTAAGTGGCATTTAAAAGAATGTATTTATCTTTCTCGACAATAATATATACTCCTTCTGTTCTAAATTATATGTCTATTTTCAAATTTCACAAAGTTTAAGAAAAGTGAAACCCTTATAATGTTAATCAATAAAATTTCATTATCATCCGCTTAAAAGTATTTTGATTGGTTGTTATTAAAAGTTAACATTAAATTTGGGATAATCAGAAATACCAAAGTGGAGTTATATTTTGAGATGGACGAAGTATTATTTATAAAAAATAATTTAATACTTCATAAGAAACATATTCTTTTTTTTTCTCACGTCATTTAACAAATCCAAATCCTAAACAAAATCCGAATCCTATTTTAAACCCAACTACATACCAAACGCACCCTAAATAACCTTTGTTTCTTCGACAATATATAACTAGTTTTAATAGGATTCTACAGCTTCATTTTAACTTGCACAAACTTCGTCAAAAATAGTTTGACACGATATCTTTATATATCCACAATCTCAATCTTATGTACTTCTTTACATATCACAATAACTCGTGCTTTGATTTTGATATTTATAATTTCATGCATATATATTGTTAGGTATGATATGAAAGGGTAAAATGGACTTTTTGAAAAGAGTATTTGACTTTTTGATGAATGAAAGGTTTGTGGCTCTTAATTTATTTGACTCCAAATGTAACCTATAAAGGCAATAGAACTTGCCTCATTCTACATCTTATTTTCCTTCCAAAAAACAAGCAAATCTTTAAGTGCACTTGTGAGTTAATTTTAAAGTTTGTGTGATATCTTCTAATTACACAAGATACAAAAGATTAGTGTTTATCTGTGTAATTAGAAAGAATGTGTAACTCCAAATTTTGATAATAGTAAAACGTATCTTTACTTGCCCGTGGTGTTTATCCTATTGGGGGTTTTTCACATGAAATCGGTGTGTCATTTTTAATGTATTTTGCTAAAAGGAAGGGTATCATAACATTTGGGCTGCGCCATTCCAATGTGGCACCCGAAATGGCGCAGTCGTTTGCAAGCCACGACACCGCCCACCCCCGGCGGCGTTTCAAATGTGAGTGCACAGGCGCTACCATGAAACGAAATTTTCTTTTCTTTTTCTTTATTTTTTAGAGCCTGTTTGGTTGGGGGTTGTAGGTGAAAAGATTTTGACTTAAAGTGAAAAATTTTGTTTGGTTGGTGTTGAAGGTTTTAAAAATTGGGACTAATGAACATGTATAAGGGGCTATGCAAAACCCACATATCATGCCTGGAGTTCTGAGTTTCTGACATAATACGTCTTTTTTTCAACTTCTTTTTTTTTTCTTTCTTTCTTTCAATTTTGTCCACAAGATACACTTTACTTATGGGCCCAATTTTATATTTTATTTCTTAAAATAATATATTTTAAATCTTAAATTTTAATATTCACTTAAAAATTTATATCTAAACCCTACACGAAATCCAAATCCAAATCCAAATCTAAATCAAAATCCAAACCCATCTACAAACCAAACGGGCCCTTAATTTTGGTTAAAAGTAGGTGTGTATTTATTTGGTGGGTGTTGGTGTGTTTGTGTGTGTTTGTTTCAGTTTGTGTGTGTGTTTCGTGTGTGGGTTTCATTAGTTGGAGAAGATGAGTTGGTAAGTAGGTGTGGGTTTAGTTAGTATTGTATTTACTTTTGAGTTTTGTAATGGCATGCGTGAATGAAATGGGATTTTTTTTTTTTTTTTTTTTTTTTTTTTTNTTTTTATTTTAGTTTTATAAATTTGTATTTTTATTTTGAATGAATAAAAATTTAGTTTGTTTGAAAAAAAATGGTGAGACCCCCAAAAACTGTGAAACGGCATGCAAACGGCATGTGATATGATAGATGGGGGTATTTTTAGTGTGTGAATATGAAATGTGAAAAGCTGAGGTGGCGATGATTTCACACAAACGACACCCAAACGGCATGCCATGATACCTCTTCCTCTAATAAGAAGCTGAAATTAAGGCTAGATTTTGAAATTAAACTATCCTATTAGTCTAATTTGATTAATGCAAATGACACATTTTCAATTTTTTTCTTTTCTTTAATTATATAAGAGATTTATGAAATTCAAAAGTTAAGATCTACTTCTAAGTTTTAACATGATAGATGGGGGTATTTTTAGTGTGTGAATATGAAATGTGAAAACCTGAGGTGGCGATGATTTCACACAAACGACACCCAAACGGCATGCCATGATACCTCTTCCTCTAATAAGAAGCTGAAATTAAGGCTAGATTTTGAAATTAAACTATCCTATTAGTCTAATTTGATTACTGCAAATGACACATTTTCAATTTTTTTTCTTTTCTTTAATTATATAAGAGATTTATGAAATTCAAAAGTTAAGATCTACTTCTAACAATTTCGCAAAAATATTTGAATATAGAAGCTCATGCTCCAACTATAAGCCCGAGCTGGTTTTGCCGAACATATGATTTTGTTATAGGCATGTTAAAACTTAGAAGAAACCAAAGAACCGAACTCCTAAGAACCGAACTCAACTTTACAAGCTTCTATAACTTTGATCTCTATTTTGTAAACTCAGATTTTCTAGTTTATGAGTTTATTATTATTTTAAATTTAAAAATAAGTTTGTAAACTAAAAATAACATATAAGCTCACAAGCTAAGACTAGGTGCTATGGTCACCAAACTTATCACATCCACATGAGCGCCACAACACCATTTAGCACACGATCAAACGCATCGCTAAACAGGTGCTAATAGTCATCACCAAACCTAATTTTTTAACAAATTAAAAGCTAAATTAAACTTTCATTCATGATTAAAAACATTACATTATAAATTAAAAATATCATACATATTAAAAAAACTTAAATTAGACTATACGGAAAGGTGTTCGACCAAATTGGCACGAAAGTTTTGATGTGCATCTTTTGATTTGATTTGTATTATAACTTGTAGGTTTATTCTCAAGTTCGTAAAAACATTGTTTATAACATGTCTATACTCATCACAGATTACTAATTATATAGTTGGACCACTTTTAGGACTTCTTTATAGAAAAATTTATAAAAAAAACTTAACTTAAAAAGACAAATTGGACTAGTTTTAACAACTTTATTAAACTTGGGCTGAAAATATAACTTCTGTGAATCTATGCGTGCTTATTTAGGGAAAAAACAAAAAGACTATAAGTCGTGTTTTCCGTGGTTTTCCCATGTTACAACTTCCGTACCAATTCGGTCGATAAAAAGTGAAACGTTTATAAAACTTAGGATGGAAAGTGTGAATATCACCCTAGTTGTCATCTTTCCTCAACATGTTTGCCGTATACGGTATACCTCTATTTATTTGCTGTTTTTGTTGCAAATCAACAAAAAAAAAAAAAATCATATGTTTCACTTATAACGTCAAAATCTTAAGGTTTAGAGTACATTTTCATCAGTTTTACCTCAAACCACGAACTAAACCAGCCTTGCATCATAACATCCGAGGCCCCAGGCCCGGTGCAGATGTGCACTCTGCAGTCTGCACACCCTAAAATCCGGCCATGGATATCATTATCATATGAACCTAGTCTCTTGCATACACTGAACGGCACCGCTCGATTCTACTGCCTAAGATGTCCCTCCCGGTAACTCCTTTTTTGCTCATTGCTGGGCATATGTATAGAACTAATTTTGGGATTGGGCACAGTATGAAGGATCTTTTAGATGCACATAGCCCTCCCATTTCATATAGCTGGAAACTACATTAGCTTCCTCTAGTACATAATCTATAGATATCAAGTCATTGGTTACTCTACTACATTAGAAATCGTCGTTTTTCATGACCACACCCACATACATCGCAACCGACTGTCAATTCCTTGTATTAACCCAACTTTATGTGTTCTAGATATTGAATAGCAAGACATGCATAGACATGGATTGTGAATGTCTTGATGTTAATTTGGTATAACCAGATGGTTCCATATACTATAAATAAACTTTCTTTTTTTGGAACAAAATATATTATAAACTTCGAAATATAAGATTCCAACCTAGTGCATCGTAACAAGTCAATACATGACGAGCAAAATGATAGTGAACGCTGCACAGGTATTAATTTCAGTACTTTGTAAGTATATACTTGAAGCTTAATGATGTAATGTCACATTGCTTTTATCGGCTCCGAATCCCCTTAAGTTCATGGGTCCATCTTCATTGACAGTATATGTGTACTCGTGTAGCCATTGGCTGTCTGAGAACATCAACTCCAATTGAGTAGTTTGTGCACGGGCTTTTCTTTGCTTGGCCTTATATATCATCTCCTGCCAGATAGACTACACAATTAGCAGTTTGAAAAAAAAAAAAAAAAAAAAAAAAAAANAAACGAGTTAAAAGTTTACTCTAATGAATTACGGAGTAGCAGTTTGCTTACAGTTACTTGTGTTAAACCGCTCCATGCAACCTGTAATCTTGAGATGATTATCATTTCCATCCAAATATTAAATCAAGAGCAACGAATGAGTCTTGCTGCAAAGGCACCGTCTAGAGAATTTCTCACAGGACTAGAGAAATAATAACCATGCTCTGTCAGAAATTCAGGCGATATGTATCTCTCTGCAGAATCTATGCTGTATTCCTGGTAGATTGATACAAACAAGGAACTATTCACTAAACGAATACATTTAATTATTTAAAAAATAACGTGAAAATAAATTAGAAAAGGTTTGTTAATGTCGTATGAACATTGATACCTGATGCCTGAGAAGAAACGCAGCCACTCTCTCTTCATTCTCTTCGGGGTCAATTGAACAGGTGCTGTATACTAGCACTCCACCAGGTTTTACCAGCCTGCAAAGCAATTAATGTTAAAAGAAAATCCGTGATGCCAGCTGATCCATAACAAAATGGGAATATGGGATGGTTGGTTAACGGGTCAAACAAGACTGGGTTGACCCGTCAACACCTTTGTGTATGCTTTATTTAATTACTTAAATAACTAATTATATATGACAAGAACTATTTAACTGAATAAATGACCCACATTTTTTGGACAAAGCAGTTCAGGGCGTACACTTTGGCAACCCTTGACCATTCGACCTGTTTGCTTTATAGCTATTCTTTTATCAACAAATGCTTTGACCCATTATCAGTAAAAATATAACCCAAAGTGACCTGTGTTCGCATAAACAGTTTCAATTTGACTCATCTAATCTCCGGCACTTTTTGTAAAAAAAAAAAAAAAAAAATTGGATTTTGCCTCACATGGAAGCGGCATCAAAAAGTTCATCTTGCAAACTTTTAAGTTCTTCCATATCTTCCGACTTCCTATTCCACCGTAGATCAGCTCTCTGCAAAATACCAAAATTATTGACTATTATTATGCAGACGCACGTATCAAAACATAACTACTACCTTCGAATAATGTTCCTTTTTACATCTCGAATTACCTTGGAAAGAACACCAAGTCCGGAACAAGGAGCGTCCAACAACACTTTATCATAGGAAACACTATTACTCTCCTGGGATATATATAAAAAAGGGCGAAATTCTCAAGAACATAAACGATTAAGTAACAAAGCTGAAAATACAAATATAGAAATTTGCTCACGTGAAATGTACGAAGATCAGCATGAACAGTTGTGACGACATTATTAAGTTGCTGCAGTTTGGCCGTCTCTTTAAGGATCCTCAAGCGCCCTTTGTTTATGTCGATTGCAGTTACCATGCCTATAGCCCATAAAGTACATACATTATTCAAACTACTCATTACTTAATAACCGCCAAAGGTGGTCCGACGATAACCACTCTAAACCCTATATAAAATAAGAAATGGGGAGCAACAATCAACAGTTAACAGTCTGAATAAGCCCAAAAGTTACCTTCGCCATTCAAACAAGCTGCCATGAAAAGAGTCTTTCCTCCAGGAGCAGCACAACAGTCGATTATTGTCTCTCCAGGTTGTGGATCAACAATGGAAACCACCAAACCTAACCCAGGTTTATCATCATTAGCAATCATATGCTTCAACAATGCAAGTCATATTCTTTTATGCATTAAAAAAATCGTGGTCCAACCTGCACTCTCGTCTTGGACAGAGCATAAACCTTCTTTTAGTAGTCCATCTTGTATAACACTCTGTATAATATTATCACAATCACAAGAGTCGGATAACTGAAGAGTATATATACAATAATAATTGCACTAACAATATGACAGTTGAGATACCTGCATTCCCGTGCTGATACGAACAAAATCATCGAGGTGAGGAGATACCTCATAAGGTACCTAATGTTTAACAAGATAAAACACAATTCACTAAAAAAAGTAGAAGTTGATAAGACCATTAAATGGGTAAAGGAAAGAAAGTAGTGCACCTCTAATGTTTCAAGTCGTGACACAAGCTCTTGACGTGTAAAACCTTTTCCTCTATTAGCCCTGAAACAAGCTACCATAATTTGTAAGAGATGATGACATGGACATTTGATCTTTATCTTTAACAAAAATAAGATAAAATCAAAACCTTAAACTAAAACGGGGATCACTGTTATTCCACATCATCAGCTTAACAGCTTCTTCAACTCCGAGATATTTTATCCAGCGCCTCACCATCCACTACAAGGCAGTAACTTCCGTGACATAAGGTAAAAAGAAAAATAGTTGGTTACGAATTATGTTCTATTGCTAACGGGTTAAAAAGGTAAATCCAGATTTAGCCAAAAAAGAAAAGCTGAACATTTAAAGTAGCCTGATAATTATTAATTGTAATAATATATGATAAGTATTTATAAAGCTTCAAAGAAAGGATAAAAAAATGTTGGCAGGTCAACCCAAACTTACAACTGGATGAGAATGAAGAGTAGCAAGAGCACGTGCTTGTGCACGATCATCACCCTCCACTTGAGGTGAAGGAAGAGAGTTACTTTCCTGCCAAAAAATTTACATATTCAGTGAAACCTTAATTCAAAAACTGGAGACACCCTGTAACAAGAACAGTAACAAATAATATATTTATAAGATAATAATTCCTTTTGCTACCACAGAAATGGAAATTTTACTTTCACATATGAAGATTTTGAGTAATATACAGGAAGATGTAAACCTTTAGTGAAACGAGCTTCCTCAGAATACCATTGACCATGTTACCAGCACCCGGCCTAAGTGCAATTTTTGCAAGCTGCACATTCTGCAGTAACACATACAGTTAAGCGAATAACAATAAGTAACAACGAACTTTCACCTGCTTATAAAACTTGTTGCTTAAAGCAGCCAGCTTTTAAAAATCTTTATGGCAAAACATTACTTTGAAAACCGTTATACATACCGTTTAGCCATGTCAGAATTTTACAAGTTCCTGGTTGAAATTATCGATTTTAATAAGTACACTGATTAATAAAAGATTTTTTCCATGTCCAGTGACCAAATTAAAAGCAAAGCATAATTGTATGTAATTATTACAGTAGTTTATTACTTTTCCCTTTTATAAAAGGAGAAACTGAAATCATGATGGAGGTAACTCAGGTGATCTTGAAAGTCAACATATAACAAGAACAACATTAAGCCCTTCAATTTGATACTAACCGGGATTATTTCATCTTCAAAGAAAATGCCTTCTTACCTCATTTATAACAGCATATGAAGGGTTCTCAAGCTTTACAATCTCATAGAATCCAATCCGAAGAATCTAAAAACAAAAGTTGGAAACTTTTGGAGTCAGCCCATTTCAACACGGTTTCGAAGGTAAATGGAAAGAGGATACTTTAAAACATAGGTTTTGCAAATGGACAAGCCACATCAATCAATATAAAGTTGGATGGTCTTAGGGTAAACTTGTTTGGGCACTGACATTACACTCTATTTTTTGTATAGAAAATGACACATATGGCACTCAGAACGGTACGCAAGTTATGATCAGCAAAAGTAATCAACAACGCCTTTAGATTCTACTATCAATAAGGATTGTCATGAAAACGAAAGTAATAAAACACCCAGGCAATGTACCTGTAACAGTAGAGGTTCCATACGACTAAACCCGTTTGGATCATGGCATAAGGACAATATCAAATAGTCAAGATATTTTCTCCACCTTATCGTACCTCCAACAATATCTGTTACCTATATTCCAAATAGATTTAACGGGCCACATAAAAGAGAAAGGATTTAATGTGAAAACAAAAAATTATATGAAATTAGAATGATACTTTCAACATCTTAAAAATGCTTAATCTTTCAAGAATTGTTGCAAATTTGAGTTAACATAAAACATTTCAACGCAAAGACGAAATTTTAACAGTTAAAGTATAACGTAAAAATATTAGATTCAATAGGAAATGTTACCACTCTGAGATCTCTATCATCCAAATCTCGAGTGCAAAAGCCAAGAGTTCTTTCAACATATCCCATCTCATTATCACCTGATCCCTTCCCTTTCTCATTTAAGAGGTCAGCAAAGGCACCACCAAACTCTATCCGCATTAATCTTACCGCAGACACTGTATAAAGAAAATGCATGCGGATTTAGGAAGCTTCTAACTGACTTAAGCAACTACCGGGAACAAAGTTTACACGAATTATGTTATCCAAACAAATTTAACTCTACGTAATACATTTCATGCAAGAGAATATCCCCACTACACAAGTTTGAACTACAAAATTGGAAAGGCTAATGATTTTTGTTATGACTAGCTGGGTCATTCTAGAGGCTTCAAACTTGGCCAAGCCTTCACATAAGCGGGACTGTAGTAGGCTGTGGTAACAAAAATGGCTTGGATGTGGTAAAATTGATGAGTCAAAACGGATTGTCCGAGGTTGATATTGAGAATCAGAGAGAAATGATGAAGTGAAAAATGATTAGTGAATTCATTGCTTGAAAATGAAATAGTACAAGGTATATATACAGATTACAAAGAGGGAAAAGGAAAGTAAACTAACTAACTTTTGACTTTTACATTGACTTTCTATACTTTGACTTTTACATGTTACTACACTTGACAAGACACTTATGGTGATGAACATATTGTGTAGATATCACTGAATTGATCATTCTTGACTGTCCAGTTTGNTCTGACCTACCTTAGCCACTTTTCACACATCTACACCATGTATATCAGGAGCGACTACCAACGATTAGTCTAATCTGCATAAAAAAAATGGATCCAAACGTAAGGTGCCCCAAAGCTTATCATGGCCATGTGCTCATAAACATCTCAAAGTTAATATAAAATTCGGTTTTGCTAGAATACAATACTGATATGTCTGATGCTTTGACTCGATTACTGTTGATTCCTCCATTTCGTTTTAGTCATTCTGTTCATCTGTGTTGTCTTTGCAATCAAGCTTGATGTTCTATTAGCATCTGAAACAAAGCTCTTGAACTTAAAGAGCTTATATTTTTCTGGCAGTAGTTAAACGACCTGAACTTAAACAAATAGATATAAAATGATTACCTGACAACTTTGCACTCAAGACTTGAACTTTCTCAAAATACCATATTGAGTCATCTCGATCTGCAGCAGAGTACAAATACACCACAGAGGCGTATTGCAGGTCACCTGATATAGAAGAAAATCTGAAATATGTCAAAATCATATTCGACTACTGTGAACATTCTTATGAATATATGAAGTAATATACATTAACATAGGACTAATAACAACCAAGAAACAAATTACGAACCAAAAGCTTCAGATTTCTGAGCCACATGACACAAGATCCCGAACACAATCACCCAATTTGCAAGCTACCGGTTCTGATTCTTNATGCTTCATTTGATCTTTATCTCCATTACCCCCCCTGCAAGTTGGCAGTGTGTATGGATCACACATGCCAAACTTGGAAACACAATTGTGGAAAGGAGATCTACTTAAGCCTTTTGTCAAAGCATCTGCAACTTGGAGATGAGAAGGAGTAAAGATAGGGATAACTGTGCCAGCTTTTATCTTGTCTCTCACAAAGTGACAATCAATTTCAATGTGCTTTGTTCTAGCATGTTGAATTGGGTTAGAGGCAAGGGCAATTGAAGATTGGTTGTCACAGTATATAGGAATTGGACTGGTAAAACTGATTTGAAGATCTTTAAGTAGACTGAGAAGCCATGTAATTTCACAAGTACAGTCAGCTAATGCTCTGTATTCAGCTTCTGTGGAAGATCTGGAAACAACAAGCTGCTTCTTGGATTGCCAGGAAATGAGACTTTTGCCAAGGAAGATGCAGAAACCAGTAGTAGATCTTCTAGTGATTGGACAACTTGCCCAATCACTGTCACAATAGGCTTTGAGAGTGAAAATATCATCTTTAGGAATGTAAAGACCTTGGCCAGGGCATAATTTAATGTATCTTAATGCTTTGATGAGTGCTTGCCAGTGAGGAGTTCTAGGACTGTGGCTAAATTGGCTTAAAGCATGGGCAGCATAGGATAAGTCTGGCCTTGTGATGGTTAGATAAAGCAGCTTTCCTACTGTGGCTCTGTATGTGGAAGCATCTGATGGACTTAGAGGATCTCCATCAGTATCATTCATTTTAAGTATAGGGTCTACTGGGATGTGAGAAGGTTTAAGATCAAGTACATTAGCACTCTGTAATAACTCCAGGGCATATTTCCTTTGAGACATAGTGATACCCTGTGAGTTTCTCAGAAATTCTATACCCAAGTAATAATTCACATTCCCTAGATCCTTGATACTGAAGGTGAGGTCCAATTGATGCTTAAAATGTGTGATAAGAGTGGTGTTGTTGCCAGTCAAGAGTATATCATCAACATATATGACTAGAGCCAAAAAATCATTACCTTTCTTGTATGTAAGAAGTGAGGTATCAGCATAACTCTGTTGGAAACCATGATTGATGAGAAAGGTTGTCAACTTTGTGAACCACTGTCTGTTTGCTTGCTTGAGGCCATAGAGTGACTTGGTGAGTTTGCAAACAGGGTTAGGAACATTTGTGGAAGGTGTGTAGCCCTGAGGTAGAGTCATGTACACTTCTTCATCAAGGTCTCCATGCAAAAAGGCATTGTTAATGTCCAATTGAGCTATGTGCCAGTTGTAGTGTGTGGCTACAACTAGAAAGGTTCTAACTGTCACCATTTTTGCTACTGGAGCAAATGTCTCTGTATAATCAATACCTTCCAATTGAGTGAAGCCTTGGGCTACCAGTCTTGCCTTGTATTTCTCTACACTGCCATCTGAGTGGTATTTGATTCTGAATACCCACTTGCTGCCTATGGCCCTTTTGTTTGGTGGTAGAGATACAACAATCCAAGTGTTGTTTGCTTCCAAGGCTAGTAACTCTCTGTTCATTGCATCATTCCATTTATAGTTTTTAGAAGCTTGAGTGTATGTTCTAGGTTCTGTGGTTTTGTTGATAATGTTAATGAAGTGTCTGTGTGTTGGTGAAGTGATGTTATCATAGTTGATGTATTTGGAGTGATGGAATTTGGTTAATAAATGAGTGGAATGTTTGTTCTTGTGATGATGGAGATAGAAGTCTTGAAATTTGTTAGGAAGGTGAGATTGTCTGTTAGATTTCCTAAGTGGTGGTGGTGATGATGGTGGAGGTGGTGGTGTAGGAGTAGGTATATGTGGTGAAGATGTGGTATCTGTGGGAAAAATTGGTGATGTATGTGTTTGTGGTGATGGTGGTATTGGTATGGAATGTGAAGTGGGTTGTTCTGTGTTAGAAGGAGATGAGTGTGATGGTGTAGAATGTGAAGTGGAGTGTTCTGTGTTAGAAGGAGATGGGTGTGATGGTGAGGGTGGTGTTGGTGGGGTAGGATCAGTGTATGTAGGAGAAATTGGTGATGGTGTGTTTGGGAAATCAGATGGTGTGGATGTGAAAGAAGATGGTTGCTCAGGTGTGGTTTTTGAATTTGTGGCAAATGGAAAAATTGTTTCATTGAATCTCACATGTCTGCTCACAAAGGTTTTGTGTGTGATTGTGTTATAAAGCAAGTATCCTTTTTGAGTGGTTGGATATCCAATGAGAACACAAGGAATGGCTCTTGCCTCAAATTTATCTGGTGTATGTTGATGTGCTAGGGCTTGGCATCCTATGACTCTCAAGTGGGTAAGAGAAGGAGGTGTTTGGTATAAGACTTCATATGGACTTTTGTTGTTGAGAGGTTTGCAAGGAAGTCTGTTTATGAGGTAAGTTGCTGCAAGGAGACAATATCCCCAAAAATGAATAGGGAAATGTGCTTGAAATCTTAGTGCTCTAGCAACTTCCAAAAGATGTTTGTGTTTTCTTTCAACTCTTGCATTTTGTTGTGGGGTGTAAGGACAAGATGTTTGATGGATGATTCCATTTTGTTGGAAAAATTCTTTGAGTGATTGGTTTATAAACTCTGAGCCATTGTCACTTCTTATTGTTTTGAGATTGATTTTGAAATGATTGAGAATGAAAGCATGAAACATTTTAATGTGTGAAGTGGTATGGTGTTTTGATGGAAGGAGATAGGTCCATGTGGCTCTTGAATAGTCATCCACTATTGTTAAAAAATATTTGCATTTGTTAAATGTTGGATGTTTATATGGTCCCCATATGTCAACATGAATTAGATCAAACAAACTGGTTGCATGAGAATTGCTTTCTGTAAAAGACAAAGCATGTTGTTTGGCTAAAGGACAAATGTCACAAACATGAGATTTACATTGTTCAGAGATAACAAGGGATTTTATTTGATGTAAAACAGAAAGTGAAGGATGCCCAAGTCTTGAGTGCCATAGATCCAGGTTGGAGTTGCTGACAGTGAGAATGGTTGGTGAGTGAACTTTGGGTTCTTGTTTGATGATGTAGAGACCATTATAGAGGCTGCCATGAGCAATCCTCTTGTGATGGTCCTGAAAATAACATGAGAAAGGAGTGAATAAGATGGATAAAGGTATGTGTGTGCCAAGTTTACTCACAGAGAGTAGGTTGTAGGAGAATGATGGTATATACAATACATCATGAAGAGTGATGGCTGAGTTAATATACACTGATCCTACCTGGGTTACTATGGTGTTTTGTCCATTTGGTAAGGTAACATAAATAGGTTGTGTGCATATTTGAAGGTTGTGCATAGAAGTCAAGGATATACAGACATGGTCTGTAGCACCACTATCTACTACCCAAAGCAACTTTTGACTAGTCAGGACTGATGCAATGATCTTATAAGTTCTAGCAGTTATGTGGGAAGCAATTACTCTATAAGTTTTGGTAGTATAAGAAGCAATGAGTCTAGGAGTACCTTCTGGAGTCAAACCAGTGTTGTCTTTGCCATTTTGCATCATTAGCATCATTTGATTAAGCTGATTTTGGAGCTGATCCATTCTGGCATACATTGCTTGATCATTCTGTGAAGATGTGGATTTAGCTGGTTCACAAGTTGCTCCTTGACCCATTGTCATGTTAACTGCCCTGTGATGTGAGGTGTCCTGCACATTTTGCCTCTGATTTGGGGGTTTGTACTTGCCATACAAAGGGTGACCAATAGGATAGCCTACCAGTTGATAACATTCTTCCTTTGTATGACCCTCTTTGTTGCAATTACCACAAATGACTCCTTTCTTGAATTGACTTCTTCTGGCAGTGGTGGAGTTGTTGTTGTAGGTTCTGTTTGTTGCTTCATTTGAGTTGAAGTTTCTACCAGCCCTTGAGTGATTGTTGTAAGAGTTCCTATAGTTACTTGACTGTGCAGATAAGGCTGTGGCCATAGGTACCACTGGAGTGTGAGCCTCTCTCTGCTTCTCTTCTTGCCTGATCATGCCATAGGCTTTTGCTACACTAGGCATAGGACTCATAAGTAGGATTTGACCTCTGATATTTGCATAACATTCATCTAATCCCATCAAAAACTGAATAAGCCTCTTTCTATGATCTCTTTCACCATTTACTCTCCCATTTTCACAAGTGCAAGTACAAATACACATATAAGGTGCCTCCAAAGAATCATATTCATCCCAAAGTCCCTTCAATTTCTGATAGTAAATTTCTATAGCAGTGTTGTTTTGTTTCAATTGGACTAAATCATGAGTGAGTTGATATATTCTATGGCCATCTAACTGAGAGTAGTGTTCTTGAAGTTCTTTCCACAAATCAGATGCAGTATTGATGAAACTAAGAGAATTACTTATCTGTTCTGTGATTGTGTTAAGTATCCAAGAAATGACCATATCATTGGTTCTTTCCCACAATGCTCTGATTCTTGAATCCATTGTTGGCTCAGTGAACTCACCAGTTATTAACTTCATTTTGTTCTTAGCATTGAGAGCAATGACCATTGATCTTTTCCATGATCCATAGTTTTCTGATCCTGTTAGTTTCTTTGAGATGAGTATCAAACCAGGGTGATCTTGTGGGTGTAAGTAAAGTGGATGATGAGGTGAATTGACATCATTATCATCAATTGGAATGGTTGTGTGTGGTGGTGTTTGGTTGTTAGTTGTCATGGTGTTTGATTGTTAGTTAGTTGTTATGTGATGAATCTTGATCGGAAAGTATGGTGATTGATGATGTGTGATCGGAAAGTATGGTGTTTGATCGGAAAACTGAGTGATTGATGATGTGTGATTGGAAAGTATGGTGGATTGAGTTGAATGAGGTGGAATTGATGATCAGAGTTTGTTATTGTTGCCGGAAAAATTTGTTGGTGTTGCCGGAAAAAAGTTGTTAGGTTGTTATTGGGTTTGTTGTGGCAGTTTGTTGTGGTTGTTAGTGATGAAAGACCCACCGGAATGTGACCGGTGGCTCTGATACCATATTGAGAATCAGAGAGAAATGATGAAGTGAAAAAATGATTAGTGAATTCATTACTTGAAAATGAAATAGTACAAGGTATATATACAGATTACAAAGAGGGAAAAAGAAAGTAAACTAACTAACTTTTGACTTTTACATTGACTTTCTATACTTTGACTTTTACATGTTACTACACTTGACAAGACACTTATGGTGATGAACATATTGTGTAGATATCACTGAATTG
This sequence comes from Artemisia annua, assembly GCA_014162995.1. Classification (NCBI taxonomy): domain Eukaryota; kingdom Viridiplantae; phylum Streptophyta; class Magnoliopsida; order Asterales; family Asteraceae; genus Artemisia; species Artemisia annua. The sequence goes on along the minus strand of LBNU01016914.1, from coordinate 22,441 downwards.
ATCATTCTTGACTGTCCAGTATGCTTCATTTGATCTTTATCTCCATTACATAGGATTAATAACAACCAAGAAACAAATTACGAACCAAAAGCTTCAGATTTCTGAGCCACATGACACAAGATCCCGAACACAATCACCCAATTTGCAAGCTACCGGTTCTGATTCTTTTGTGCTTTAAAATGTTCAACTTCCTCAAAGCGCCAATAAAAGTACCGTTCATATCTTGAGTGATCCCATCTTCAGATAACAAACCCCTTTCACATAAATCATTTAAAATCATTTCCCCATCTGGGAAATCATTTTTCTTGCAAAAAGACTCGATTATAACACAAAACGTGTTGACCATGGGACAAATGTCTCTTTTTTTCATTTCCTTGTACAGCTTCAATGCTTCAACCAAATCACCATTACCACAAAATCCCGTTATAAGAACATTATAAGTAACAGCATCAAATCTCACATGATTGATTTCCATAATGTGTTTTAACTTCAAAACCTCTTGGAACTCGAGTTTTTTGCAAAAAGAATGCATCAAAGTAGTAAAAGTAGCAGTTGTCGGGACAATGTTCGACCTAAGCATACAATCAAACACTAAAAGGGCTTCTTCGATTCTTCCTGTTTTTGCAAGCCCACGAACCATAGCACTCTCGGCTACACTATGTGATGTTACACCAAGTGATTTCATTTCACTTTTTACCTTAAGAGCCCCTTTAACGTCTCCCACTTTACACATATCAGTAATTAGCCGAACCACTTGTTTTTCACTAGGAACAAAACCTTTCTCCAACATCTCGTTGATAAAAATATCAGACGCCTGGCAACCATACGTTTCTTTGATGCCTTTAAGAATTATATTGAAAGTATCTTGATCCGGAGTAACCCTTAACATTTTCATAATATCCAAAACTTCAAAAGCTTTCACAATCTGACGCTTCTCGCAGCATTTCAAGATCATCATATCAAAAGTGTATTTATCGGGAAACATACCTTTCAAGATCATAGATTTCAACATCTTAAAAGCAAAATCGAGCATACCCACATTACAAATTCCATACATTATGGCATGACATGTTCTTTTATCAGGAACAAACCCTTTTCTCAAAAGGGTACCATATACTTCAAAGCCCCTCGATATATCCTTTTGTTTTGAGTATCCGTGTAAAAGAATGTTATATGTAGACAAAGTAGGCGACAAACTGACAGATTTCATTTTAGAAAATAAACCATATGCCATGGACATGTTTCCCATTCTTGAATAACCATCCATAAGTACATTGAGTAGAACCGTATCAGCAAAAAGGCCCTCTGCCAACATCTTCCTGTGGTAAAAAGCAGCAGCCTTTGGTTGTCCCGTTTTGAAAAGACCGTCAATTAAGCATGTGTAAGTTACCTGGTTGGACAAAAGATCGCCCTTTTGCATCCATTTTTCGGAGAGAAGAATGGATATGACCATCTTACCCTTCTTACACAAACTGGCAAGTAGACAAGTGTATGTATGACCATCAGGAATCACATTGTTACGGACCATGTCATTCAACAAGAACATAACAGCTTGTAAATTGCCGGATTTACAAGCTTCCACCATTAACGTATTGTAAGAAACAACATCTAAAGCATGCGGAATGGACCGCATTTTATTCAGGAATTCCATCGCCTCTTCTAAATTCCCACCATAACAAAGTGCTTTTAGTAGACTTCCGTATGTATGAGAATTAGGTTGTTGACCAGCTTTGACCATTTCTTCAAAAAATTCGAATGCTTTTAACCCTTTTCCAATGCTTGCATAGCCATTTATAATGTAGTTAAAAGTTGAAGTTTTGGGGGAATTACCGAGTTTACCCATGTGGTTTATGAACTCCTCTGCCTCTTCCATTCTTTCATTTTTACAAAATGCAGCAACTAAATTGTTGCACATGAAAAGATCCGCATCATAACCGTTGAAGTTCATAACCTTATACATGTGCATCGCTTCATTTACCTTTCCATGGAAGCAATAATTATAAATCAATGTAGAATATATAACTTTATTTAGTGTGACGCCAGATTTATACATTACACACATAATCTCCCTTGCGTTTTCAAACATCCCTTCTCTACAAAATCCATTTATGAGTACCGAATATGTAACAACATCAGGAACAAAACCATTTTTGGTCATTTTATCAAGAACTTGCACACCTTCTGTAAGCCTCCTATGTTTTATAAACCCGTTGACTAACATTGTATATGAAATATGGTCAACCAGAATTCCATTCATTTTCATGCTTTCTATAAGACGATAAGCCGAATCCAACTCTCCAATCTGGCACAATCCGTTCAAAACAACACCATAACTAACTTCATTAGGCCTTAATCCCTTTGCTACCATTTCATTCATAAGTTCTATAGCTTCTTTGAAACTACCATCCCGAGAGTACCCATCAATCAAAGAATTATACGTTACAATATTTGGTGAAATACTAAATTTCAACATCTCATCAAAAACATGAACCGCAACCTTAAGTTTCCCTTCGTTGATAAATCCCTTAATGAGCGTATTATAAGTGACCTCATTGGGGAACACCATCTTTTTTCTCATTTTCTTTAACAGCAAATAACCTTTAGCACTCCTATCGTTTTTACATAAATTATCTATAAACATGTTATATGTACATACATCCGCTTCAAGACCCTTACAACTCATATGATCAATCAACTCTAACGCCGCTTTATATCTCCCCTTTTTAAAATACCAATTAAGCAAAGTATTATACGTAACTAAAGTCGGCACATAACCACTCTCCTCCATTTTCAAAACTAAACGTCCCGCTTTCTTAAACTTCCCATTCACACAAAGCACATTCAAAAGTATATTAAACGTAGCAACATTCGGACACACATTCTTCGCCACCATTTCCTTAAAAACCAGCCACGCCATTCTCTCTCTCTCCTTGCCAATCACATTCAACATTATATTACAAGTAAAAACAGACGGCTTAAACCCACGAACACCCATCAACCGAAAAACCTCCAACGCCTCACTAACCAAACCCTTTCTCACACAAACGCGTATCAAAATATCAAAAACCGCCGGACTCGACTTACAAAGACCATAACTCTCCATCAAACACTTAAAAACCAAATCTTGACCAATACCCATGTCAAATAACCGCGCAAAAAGCATTTTCGCGGAACCACACATCTTACACTTAACTAATATATGTACAGTTAAACAATACACATAAGCTAGATTCTCGAAACCTTGAAAAGGGGGTTGTTTGGTAACATAGTTAAGGAACTTTAAAGCAAGTGTACCATGTACTTGTCTGAGTGGGACCCATTTGTAATTCATTTGATTTAACGACTCCCATCTGCTTATTGTTAAGATTGCATATATGCTGTTGTCCAGTTTTGTACCTGATAAAGTTAAGAAATTTGTTAGTAATTAATAAGGGGGTGTTTGGATTAGCTTGTTTATCCGGCTTATGTGCTTATTTGATTTCAGAAAAGCCGATAAGCTCGTTTTTTAGAGCTTATTATGTACTTGAGCATATTGGCTTAAGCCAATAAGGTGACGTTGATAAGGTGATAAGCTCCAAAGAACGAGCTTATCGGCTTTTCTGAAATCAAATAAGCTCATAAGATGGATAAACAAGCTAACCCAAACACCCCATTAGTAATGATAATTGTGAAATTAGTAAAAATATATATATATATATATATATATATATATATATATATATATATATATATATATATATATATATATATATATATATATATATATATATATATATATATATTTATATAAAGTTAAGAAATTTGTTAGTAACTAATAAGGGGGTGTTTGGATTAACTTATTTATCCGGCTTATGAGCTTATTTGAATTTGCAAAAGCCGATATAAGCTCATTCTTAAAAGCTTATTATGTACATGAGCATATTGGCTTAAGCCAATAAGGTGATGTTGATAAGGTCCAAAAAAGAATGAGCTTATATGGGGTTTTTTTCCAAATTCAAATAAGCTCATAAGCCGGATAAATAAGCTAATTCAGACACCCCCTTAGAGGGTAATGATAATTGTGAAAAGGGTTTTTATTATTATTACCTGAGGTGGTGGTGGTGGTGTTGCTGTGCTTGATTGAAGGTTTGGTTTTGTTTGAAAAGTGTCTGATTTTGGTGAAAAGGGTGTTTGAAAATGGGGTGATTTTGTGTGGGTTTAACATGGTTGTGAGGTGTGTTCTTGGTGGGTTTTTGGGGGTTTAAACCAGAAGAAAAACAAGCACGAAAATGGTCTCCAGTTCTCCACTCTTCATATTTTTTTTATTTTGTGAGGCCCTATCCATAATTAGTTAGAGAGATTATTAATGTAATATTGTATAAATACATCAAATTATATTTCATTTAACTAATTTAACTAGCTATAATCCTTTATAAGCTCATTTTAATTGGCTTGGGCTTATGAAGGTTTAAGGCTTATAAAAGCTTTCAGAAAGGGAGATGATTTGCACACTCCCCCAATTGATTTGAACCCTCACAGTTACCCTTACATTTTCACCCATGTGAGTGTATAATTGTCCAAACACATTAAATTGAAGTGTCCCAATCAATTAAGGAAGTGTGCAAAATGTGTGACAAACAAAACTTATTTTAGCAGCTCAAGCCTCTAAAAGGCCCGCACCAAACACATACACAATCAACATGATTAACTTAGACACGCTGCCATGGCATAGTTTTGACTACCGTCATCAAATCATCGTTCACTTTTATTACTAAACTCACCATCAACCTTTTATGTGGTGATTATCATATACTTCACCTAAATACAAACATACTGCAAAACACATAAAATCGCATAACACTCATACAAATTTTTTTTGAATTGTTCCGTNACTTGTAATTCATCTGATTTAACGACTCCCATCTGCTTATTGTTAAGATTGCATATATGCTGTTGTCCAGTTTGGTACCTGATAAAGTTAAGAAATTTGTTACTAATTAATAAGGGGGTGTTTGGATTAGCTTGTTTATCCGGCTTATGTGCTTATTTGATTCTGGAAAAGCTGATAAGCTCATTTTTTAGAGCTTATTATGTACTTGAGCATATTGGCTTAAGCCAATAAGGTGACATTGATAAGGTGATAAGCTCCAAAGAACGAGCTTATCGGCTTTTACAAAGTCAAATAAGCTCATAAGGTGGATTAACAAGCTAACCCAAACACCCCATTAGTAATGATAATTGTGAAAAAAGTAAAATAAAAATAAAGTTAAGAAATTTGTTACTAGTAATTAATAAGGGGGTGTTTGGATTAACTTATTTATCCGGCTTATGAGCTTATTTGATTTCGGAAAAGCCGATATAAGCTCATTCTTAAAAGCTTATTATGTACATGAGCATATTGGCTTAAGCCAATAAGGTGATCTTGATAAGGTCCAAAGAATGAGCTTATATGGGTTTTTTTTTCCAAATTCAAATAAGCTCATAAGCCGGATAAATAAGCTAATTCAGATACCCCTTAAGGGGTAATGATAATTGTGAAATTATTATTACCTGAGGAGGTGGTGGTGTTGCTGTGCTTGATTGAAGGTTTGGTTTTGTTTGAAAAGTGTCTGGTTTTGGTGAAAAGGGTGTTTGAAAATGGGGTGATTTTGTGTGGGTTAAACATGGTTGTGAGGTGTGTTCTTGGTGGGTTTTTGGGGATTTAAACCAGAAGAAAAACAAGCACGAAAATGGTCTCCAGTTCTCCTCTCTTCATATTTTTTTTATTTTGTGAGGCCCTATCCATAATTAGTTAGAGAGATTATTAATGTAATATTGTATAAATACATCAAATTATATTTCATTTAAGTAATTTAACTAGCTATAAGCCTTTATAAGCTCATTTTAATTGGCTTGGGCTTATGAAGGTTTAAGGCTTATAAAAGCTTTCAGAGTGGGAGATGATTTGCACACTCCCCCCAATTGATTTGGACACTTCAATTTAATGTGTTTACCCTCACAGTTACCATTACATTTTCACCCATGTGAGTGTATAATTGTCCAAACACATTAAATTGAAGTGTCCCGATCAATTAAGGAAGTGTGCAAAATGTGTGACAAACAAAACTTATTTTAGCAGCTCAAGCCTCTAAAAGGCCCGCACCAAACACATACACAATCAACATGATTAACTTAGACACGCTGCCATGGCATAGTTTTGACTACCGTCATCAAATCATCGTTCACTTTTATTACTAAACTCACCGTCAACCTTATGTGATGATTATCATATACTTCACCTAAATACAAACATACTGCAAAACACATAAAATCGCATAACACTCACACAAATTTTTTTTGAATTGTTCGGTGATACCGAATGGTGAAAATTTTGGTTGTTTCACGTGTAGTCAATCGTCTTCTATGTAACAACTAACCATAATAACGCGTGAACATGCCCCCTATAGTGTAAACTTGATTAATGTTCCATCAAAGCTTTCAATTAAATTACCTAGTGTAAACTTGACCGCACTGGTGGGTCTATCCTTTTTAGTGTTTACACACTCCCAACCGAACACAACCAAAAAAGATAACTTGTTGCGGTTTTCTAATTTCTACTGATTAAGATAAATAATTATCGTAATTGCGATCCAAAAATGAATACGTTTATAAAAAGATACTCCTGAACTTTTATAAACGTACTGCATTACATATTTCTTGTGAACTTTAAAGAAAAAGCACATGCAACTATAAGTCGCATCAATTTTTTTGTTCAACCAAGATTGTAGTAAGCAAATTTACACACATAACCAAGATTAGTTGGGATCAACTACTCAGTAAAAGTCAACTTAACAATTGTAATACACAAGTACTAAAAGTAAAAATAAATATATAATAACTAATACTAGAGCTTGCTGTAATTTTACAGCTGCAATTCTGCAAATGTGATTCTGTGAAAAAAGTATATTATAGGAAAACATTCTGAAAGTTTTAACAGATGCAATCGAGGGACTTGTAACAATTTAATCCAACAACGCTATGTGATCAAAGTCCCCTTGTTTAATTATAATCACAGATTCAACAACAAAAAATATAAAAAAGAAGACGAGTACTCTTTTAGGGGATCTAAAACAATGAAAGGATACGTTTCCCCCTTCTAAAGTTCTTCAAATCATAACAATTTAAAATAACATACAAAAATCATATGGTATATAACTTAAAAATAACAACCGATGGACGAGGTTTCTAACAAGATAAGGGTTTTTGTATACTGTCATGTCACGATGATCATTTCATGAAAAAAATTCCTTGGTTTGTATTATACTCAGGAAAATGCTTTTGCTTACACCTTCTCATCTGTATCATCGCTTTCTAGAAGCGAGTCCCTTTTCGGTTGGCTAGTTTTAGGAAGTGAGTATGAGCGGCGTTCTTTACCGCCAGGTTTTGATGAGGCGTTGCCGTACCATATCATGCCCATGATTGCTATGATCATACCAACAACCACGTGAAGGTTAAGTCCCTCTCTTCCAAAAAAGATGAACCCGAGAGTGAGGACTAGTATTGTTTTCATGTGGCCGAGGACTTGGAATGTGACAGCTGTGAACCTCCCGATGCAGATAAAATTGGCTCAAGTTGGTCCCGATTGCAATCGTGCATGATAAAAATAAGAACAGCTGCAAATAAACGGTATAGATGGAAAATCGTTATGACATCAAGAATCAAATGTGTATATCCAATTGTTAAAATATTATGCCAACTTCGATTGAAGAAACAGCGAAAAGCAATCAACCACTACCAATGCAATATCAAATGGTTTATAGTGTACTTACAAGAGATGCTGAGTCATAACTGAAAGCATCCACTCTCTTGTTCGTCAACCAATAATCCACAAAAGGACCTGCTATTAGCAGGGATGCAGCCTGGATAGGCGCAGTGTGTCCTAACAGATTGAACGAGCTCAACTGGTATTTCCTTTGAAGATGATGCACGTACTGCAAATACATTTAGAGTTAGCATATGGCAGAAGATCTAGCTGCTCGTAAGTCTTACACCAGAAACTAAAAATACGCAGCTGTATGTGCTTTTATGCTGTTCTGTAATAGTAAAATCTACCAAACTAACGAGAATGATACATAAGGGTAAAATTGAGAACTTACGTATTGTTGAAGAGCTGTACTCCATACGGCAACAAAGGCAGCAATGAAACCTTTAGTATTAACACTCACATCAGTAACAGTGCAGACAGCAACTCCCAAAAGAACAATTAGAATACTGAGCTTCGTGTCTCTTGAGTATCGTATCTTATCGAAAGCAACTTCCAACAAGCAGGATACAGGGATCATACTAAGCTTTGCTATCTGATAATGATATTAGAACGTAAACGTAAGTATCACAGAGCGAAAGAGCTTTCGCAGGAAGGTTAATAATAAAAACAACTGCAAGGAAAATTACCTGGTAGAATCCCACAGAGTTCCACATTAGACTGACGTTCATTCCAACAATTGAGAAGTTGGCAAAGATAACAAACTTCAAAAGGTCTGCGACGGGTAAATGAGATGGTTGGATGTAACCCAACCACCTAAGTACAAGAGTCATCAAGGTTGTGGTAACAAAATGCAATCCCGTTAAGGTTGTTGCTGCATAAGAAGAATTGATTAGATACATAAGTTTTTGGGATATTTCCCCTTTCATTATGAGGGATTAAGGTATGTAAATATCAAGAAGGAAAATATTAAGCGTGACAGGGAGACATGAATATAGAGCTTACCAAATGTGAAACCGTAAGTTGCCATCAAAGCTTTGTTCACAATGATGATCCCAACGGAGGTGACAATGTTGAACGTCCATGCTGCAATGTCAACTGCTGCCTTTTTATCAGCCTTACTTGATGGAGTCATTTTTACTATATTTGGTAATTTTCAACAGAAGAAGTTTCACCCCTAGCGCACGAAATACAGATTTCTGCAATTCCACATTACCCAACAAAGCTTCCGTGTTTTGTCACCGCTATTTTTTGAAATATATAAAGGTTCAGAATACGCAAAATAGCAAGGCTTCATTATGGTTAAACAAATGTAACAAGAGAGAACTAACTCAGCAACATCGAAATGAATGATGTTACAAAATTGCTACTCAGAACCTATGAGCTTTAATCCTTACAATACTGCATCATAGGGGCATAAATATATAAAACTAATATCAAACACATGGTCTTAATTACTGAATCTATATTAGAGCACCTATAATCGTTAAATCGTGGTTCCTGAGTCCTAATATATAAACAGGTCGTGGAAATCTTATTTGCCTAAAGTTTATAGTATGCATTATAAATTTATAATCAATGTCATTATAAGTGAGCAAAACTGTAAAAAAAANTAGCGTTCTTCTTTGAATGGTGATGCTAGTATGCTACCTAGAACAAAACTCCCTTACTCACTAACGCAAAGGTACGACGTTAGTAGCTTGAGTTCATGTAACTAAGTATTAGACATAATCAATGCAACAAAATATTCACCCCTTGAGTTACTACTTTCCACCCGTTGGGTTTATAGGGTCTCTAACTTTCAGATCTGGAATAAACTAACCATTTAATCACAATGACTCTTCTCACCATTGTCACTATCTCTACATAACTATCTTAACTCCTCAACTTGCTACGAGTCCCCTCAAACGATAATGACAAAACTTCATTTGTTCAAATTTTCAATCGTACATCAAAAACTAACATTTCCTTGAATCTCTCAAAATCATAACGTGATCCGTATCTATAAAAAAAAAAATCAACTAATCACCCATAATTGTTTATATACGCATCGAATTTTTCTGTACAGCTAACTTCTGAAAATCAGGGGCGGACTTAGGAGTGTTACGTTCGCTGCCTAGTGTAAATTTTCTTTAAAAATGCCGATTCCTTGTAAATGAACCTGATCCCGAAATTTTGTGTTACATAAATACATTACCTGTTTAATTAGGGGGTGTTTGTTTAAGCTTATATGCGGGCTTACGAGCTTATTTGATTTCGGTTTACATTTCATAAGCCCCAATTTTCCGGCTCATTTTGAGACTTGTGGGCTTATATAAGTTTATTACGATATAATAAACTTATATAAGTCTCGAAATAAGCCGGAAAATTGGGGCTTATGAAATATAAGGCGAAATGAAATAAGCTCATAATAAGCCACATATAAGCTTAAACAAACACCCCCTAAACTACGCGTATTCGATCCTACGATACGTAACAAATCACACAATTAACAAAACCTAACTTCAATTCATTATCAAAAAAAAAACAAAATGCAGATTACAGATCCATAAATGAACCAGATCAGGACCAGTATTTAACCACATAAACAGATAAAGTTAACCTAATTAGCATGAATTAAGCCAGATCGCAACAAATTAGGTGAAATTGAAAGATGATTTACAGATCTATTGTGATTAGAAGATGGTTAATTGTACCTGAATTGAATGGATTGGGGTCAATTAGGGTTTTGGAAAAACACACACAGTTGAAGGTGTAATTAGTGTGTGTTTTTGGTTTTGGGAGAGGAAATGAAGACGCTTGTTTGACTGAGAATGCGAAAGAAGAATGAAGTTTTTGAGAAGAGGAGAGGGGCACGTTCTCATGTGTACGTCCTATTTTTCATTCCAGTTTTATAACCATTTTTTTTCCCTTTTTTTTTCTTCTTGTAACAAAAGGTTTTAAAAACTAATTCATTAAATTGGAATGTTTATATATTGAGGAAATTCCCGAACTAGTAAAAAAAAACTTGAGTGGTCCATGACTTGGTTATCAGTGACACTTTTTGTCCATTTTGGTCATGCTCGACTGCTCGACTCCAGTTAAATTGTGACATATGTGTCAAAAATTAGGAGAAGTTGAGCAGCCGAGCATGACCAAAATGGACAAAGAGTGTCACTGATAATCAAGTCATGGACCACTCAAGTTTTTTTTTACTAGTTTGGGAATTTTCACTTTTACATTTTATATTTTTTTTTAGAATATTTGCATTTAAGTGAAGTATATTTGTATAGATGTCTTTTCTCGACTCCAGTTAAATTGTGACATATGTGTCAAAAATTAGGAGGAGTTGAGCAGCCGAGCATGACCAAAATGGGAAAAGAGTGCCATTGGTGACCAAGTCATGGACCACTCAAGTTTTTTTTTTTTGTACTAATTTGGGAATTTTCTCTTATACATTTTAAATTTTTTTAGAATATTTGTATTTAAGTAAAGTATATTTGGGTAGTGAAGTTGGCTTTCTTATTAGATTATGTGTTATGGTCTCCAAACACATCACATCACGTCAGCGCCACATTACCATCCAGCACACTATCTAACCCACCACCAAACAGGTGTTATGGCCACTACCAAGCCATAACAAAAACAAACATTGGAATTTGTTCGTTGGTGTAAACCATCAAACAAGTGCAAAAAATGCACCTTGGCACGCGGTTGGAGGTGGTTACTATGGTCTTGGTGCGTGGTGCACTCCACCACCTGGTGGTCAACTACCATAGCCTTAAACTATGTTTGTTTTGATGTCGGTTGAGGAGAGAAAAATTGATGTGACGCTAAGTTGGCGGTCACCATTACACCTAGCCTTAAGAGATAAAATAAACTCATAAGCTTTTTTTACTGTTAATGATTGTTTTGAGGATGACGAGTTTTTGATACTAGCGTATCAGTGTATGTGGTTTAACTGAATAGCATTTTTGTCTTTTCTTTGGTCACCTTTAAGCGATCAACCACAAAGATGCCCTGGTCATGTCTTCACAAAAAGTGATTATACCGATAGTCAGAAAATGTAAAAAGAAAACTTGTGTTACTTAGTTACATTCACTTTCAGTAAAGACATGTTTGTTATTTAAAATATTGTTTAGTCATTTTCCTTTCTTTCATTTCTAAAAATGGAATGAAAATTTATAACCAAGCCTTAGTCCCTTTCAATCACCTTTCTCTCATTTATTACCACATTTCACAAGTTTGGTTTGTTTTCCATCGTTTTCTTCGCAAAATAGAACTCGACAACACAGCGTAGGAATGCAACGTAGCATTTTTTTTTAAAAGCGGTCTTTTTCTCGAAGAGAAATGTATGGTGTAATGTAATCAAGATATTAATGGTACTAACTTACTTTTGAATGTTAAGTGACACTTTAATGGCCAAATTTGCTACTCTCTCCGTTCTAAAATTATTGTCCACATTTGACTTTTTCGGTCTATGTTTCTCAACTTTGATCATACGTATTTTTGTTTGTGTTAAGTAATACTTGATGCAAAATATCTGAATAGATTGCGTTTTAAATGTATTTTCATTGGTATAAGTTTCTATCAAGTATTATATAATACAAACACAAATATTTAGGGTCAAAGTTGAGAAAGGAAGACTTAAAAATTCAAACATGGACAATAATTTTGAGACGGATGTAGTATAAAAATACATTTGGATTTTAAAGTAAGGGAAAGAGTATTATCAAAGAAAATAGGATTGAAAGAAAAGGTGCAAAATTATGACTAACTTTCAAAATTAGACTTTGGAAAAGTTAGGTTTGAAGGAATATAAGTATTTGACTTTGACTTGTGAAAGTATGTGGTTTACATAATTTGATTGAGAGATGAGTGTGATGATAAAAAAGAAGTACATAGTCTTTTGCACACATGAATCCAACTCAAAAAGTGGATCTTGAAGAATTTTATAATGCAATATTAAATTGTTAGGCAAAACACATAATCACTATTTTAAATATAAAATATATTTTATGTTTTATATATTTTTTTAAATATAAAATATTATAATAGATCGTATGTATACATGTACCGATGGAATAGGGATCCAGTGAGAAGAAAACTTAAAATGAGAAGGATGAGAAATAACTATAACCACACATTTGAGATGCATCGAGTTGAATTAGATGCATCTCTATTCATTTAGATGCGTCCCAATTAGTTTCGAAAGTGTTTTTGAAGTGAAAACGATGCAAAGTAGCACTAACAACAAATTTGACCCGCAGTAGACGAAAAATACATAGAATTCGCCTAACTTGATGAAATGCATATAATATATGTATATGCATCTAATTTTTTGCTAGAAAATATATTAGGGTGCATCTAAAAGATTAGAGATGCATCTAATTCAAGTGTGTGGCTATAAAGTTATATAATTTCTCATCTTCTCTTAATTTTAAGTTTTTCTCTCATGTGTTGATCCTAAGTCCCTGTACCATGTCGTATCTTCACCGGCACAGTATGAAGAAGAAAAAAAAAGTATTCACACATTTTATTCTTACAAAAAGATTCCAAGTGTTTTCAAAAGCCATAATAGAGGTTTGCCCATAAGAGATAACTAGTTGAATAATACCGTGCCACGCACGGGGTTTTTTTTAGAAAATTTCTGCAATTATATATATTATCGTTTAAAAACAGCAAAATCTGTGTTTATTTTAAAAAAGTTAGAGTATAACATTGTGCGAAACTAAAAAATAGTTTAGCAAGAAATTGTAAATATAACCGTGGTATCGACCTTGTATTTGATTCTTAGCATTTCCTTTTATATTCTACATCCTTTTACTTTACTATGTGTAAGTATAGTTTCTGTCATCATCATGCCCGATGCATATACATACAAATCTAATAATTTTTCTATACTCTTTGTGGTGTATACATGTAATATATAACGAGAACGATCTATATATGAATTACCCACATATAGTTATATATAAGTTAAAGTATACAAACATTATATAAAAACATTTATAAGCAATAATTTTATATTTTATGTTTATTAAATATCAATTATATTAATTATTTTTGTGAAGTTATTGTGTATTGCCTTAGCGACAAATTTTTTTATAGTTTTAGTTGCCAATACTAATGATGATAGTCTTGTACGAATTGAGTAACTGCGTGTTTTGTTCTTACTGGTAGTTGGATTCATGTGTGCAAATAGACCATATTTTATACTTCTTTTTATATCATCACACTCATCTCTCAAGCGAAAATGATATGTTAATATCGTCTATCATACTTTCCAAATCATATGTTCATAAAGTGTGCACATATGAGCTACTTAATATATAGCGTCTTTCAAAACCTAAATACTCCCGTAGTTTTTTTCTTAATATCTCTATATAGCTCTCGTAATTTATGATTACGTATATAAGATTATGTCAATATAATATTTTTGCACCCTTTATCTGGTTCGTTCTAATCCTACAATCGCGTGTATATTTATTTTCATATCATCATTTTCTAGTTGATAATTACTCTTATTCCATTACTTTAAAATCCAAATGTATTATTTTACGTATTACTGTACTCATCCTGCTGCATATATTATATATTTAAATTGTCTCTAGTAATGTTTGAATTTTATATAAG